>JAUEKX010198629.1:0-10719 GCA_031834005.1 Dendronotus venustus
AAATTTCTGTAACTTGCCTTTATTCTGCAAGCATGTTAAACATTTCAGCAGATTTTGATGCCGTTTGCACTTAGCTTTGCGTGCAGAAAATGTTTTATGCTGTCCCAGGTCAATGCTGTTAATTTGTCGTTTTTTTTGCCAAAATTTTTTGTATAAACTGGTCTTGGCAGTAGTATGCTCGTTTACATATATATAGCAGTTGTCTTGTGATGTCTATATGTTGTTAGGGAGACATGTGTTCTTCTGCGCATTGCTAATGTTTACACAAAGTCGTTACACGAAGTACCCATGCTTTCTTTACTATTAGGACAGTAGAGGTAAAGCAAATCACCGGACTAAAAAGGACTGGTCAGTAAGAGATCAGCTTAATGATGGGGAAAATAATGTTATTGTTGAGTAATTGGTACCACGTGATAAAATAGTGTTCCTCCTCTCCACATAAAACTAAGGCTTTTGAAACAATTTGTATTGGATAAAGATGGCGATCGTCTTCAGTATATCTGTAGAAGTTTTCCAAGCCTAAGTAATGAAAAGTTAAAAGCTAGTAGATTTGATGGACCCCATATTCGACAGTTGATGAGAGATCAAAAATTTTGTGACTCTATGAATGAAGTGGAGTTAGCAGCATGGTTATCATTTGTAGATGTTGTTAAGAACTTCCTTGGTAACTATAGAGATGACAATTACAAAGAAATTGTAAACAATATGCTTGAAAAGTTCAGGATCCTTGGTATCAACACATCATCATCATCAAAGTGCATTTCCTTCACAGCCACCTTAATCAATTTCCAGAAAATATCAGTGATGTTAGTGATGAACCAGAAGTACGAACGGTTCCACCAAGATATAAAGACCATGGAGGAGAGATACCAAAGAAGATGGGACATAACAATGATGCCAGATTTTTGCTGGAGTTCGAAACGTGACATGCTTGATTCAGAACATTCAAGAAAGTCTCGAAAAGGCTAATTTTTACCCCATTAAAAACAATACTTTGGACATTCAGGATCAGTTATGACCTCTTATCTCTTATGTAAAACTTTTACCCTTTTGATGTAACTAAAAACAATATTTTAACAACTCTTATAGATTTTTTTGTCCGTATGATACTCAATTTATTCTGATGTAGAAATAATTTTTTTTCTAAATAGGGGTAGTCTGTGGAAAAAAAACTAGAGTACTATGGGAAAAAATGGATATGATATTCGGATTCAGCACCCTCAAGTTACTTAACAGTTGAAACATTTCCGACCTTACGCCAAAAATATTTTTTTGTTGACCAGTGTTATCAATCGAAGAAGTTGATATGAACAGTAAATCTTGCTTTTGTGTGATGAGGTCTCACGGAAGACCAAATACTTAGCTTTTAAACATTCGAACTACCTCTAATTTGATTTAAGAAGTTATTATCATTTTTAGAAGAAAAGTTAAAAACTAAATAAGTTATTTCACACGACTAATAAGAAAATTTTAGAACTAGGCCCGTAACCAGGTTTCTTATAAAAAAACGTATAAAAGCATTTTACGTTTTACATTTACTCTTCCTCTTCTTACACAATATTAGTTTTCTAAAATTAAGCAGTTTGTTAAGTTTCCCAGGGCATTTCAGAGTCTTGCTTTTCTTCACTTCACCAGTTTCTTATAAAAAAACATGGGTATAGCAAACTGACTTTGCTAAAGTAAGCAGCTATACTAGCTATATAGCTATATATGACCTAAGCTATAGTGCAGCCTATTCTTTCCAAGAAACTATTAAAAACAAAATTTAATTATAATAATTCAAAAACCAGATTAATAGTTTATATCGGTTTTACATTTTTGGATTAGATTTTGTTTGAAAAATATTTTCGCTATAACACAAACACCAATTAAGTAATATTACTCAAATATACATAAATTCCAAAAAGTTGCGAAATAGCCTGGGAACAACGTTACCTGGAGTTATCTATAAATGAATCATCATTATAAGTGCACATATAATAATTCCAAATTAGAGTTTAATTTAGCATATCAAAAATGACAATAAATTATCTTGATATATAAAGCAATTACAACTAAAAATCTCTTGATCAGTGCTAGATGATCAGTTATCTTTTGTTTAAAGTAAGTATTACCTACATTTCTTTCCAAATTTTTACTTCTTTATACAAAACTGCCTTCATAGGTGTACTATGTCAGACGGGTGGACGCTTCCAAAATGGTAAGCCTAAAAACAAGACGGTATGTGAGAAAGGATATTTTGGAGATATGTGCTATTACACATGTGACGACGGTTTCAATATGACGACAAAACACGACTACAAGAAATGCACGAGTACAGGACATTGGAGCTCTCCTCCTGTTTGTACAAGTAAGTAGTGACTGTACTAATAAGCCTTTAATCAAAGCAGTATCTTCTTTTCGAATTTTTCTAACAAGCATAAAAAACAATTTAAACAAATAAATATTCCTCTCGATCGCAAGAAGGTGTTGAAAAATCGAAACGAGAGAAATACAAATACTTACAGTTTACTTTAAAAGAAGAAACTTTTGCGAGTTTGCAATTATTTGGCAAAACCGCGAAAGTTTGAACCCGCGAAAGTGCCAAAAGACTCCATTCGCGAAAATTAATTCCCTTCAAAAATCCTTATTTTTTTCAATCCGAATTACAGGTTCAATTAATTTCTTTATTAAGCCATATTAAACTGTTTATATTTCTTGCTTTCGAGATGAAAAAAAAAAAACAGTTTTGTCTTTGAAGTGTAAAAAAAAATTTTCAACCTGTTTTATTCGCAAAAGTTTATTCTCACGAAATATAATCAAATGGGCCATTCGCGAAAGTAAATTCCCAGAGCTTCGCGATTTTTTCACCTTGCGAAAGTTTCTTCCTTTAAAGTATTTAGAATTTTGATAACTTATAATAACATAAATAATAAACTGTAAATACTTAATTAATCCGAGAGGAAGTCTGGTTGTGCAAAAAACAAGGTTCCCGAGATTAAAATACCGTGAGACAGTTTAGTACTCCTCGCCTACTACTTTTGATACAAAATTAATTTGTATTTTTATTCAGATCGTACATACCGCACGATAACTCATTATTCCTTTTATTATCTGGTCTTACCATTCAAAAGAAGTATATGAATTAAAACAATAACATGCTTTTAACTTCTTTAAATTTGGGTCATGTAAATAGAGCATTTTCGTAGTGATTTGACGTTGGTGGTGAAAAAAGAACACAAATCTGAACGCCCATAAATTCTTTTCTTCGTTTATTTTTTTATTATTTTTAAGTCATTGTGAATGTAGTAGACATAAAAAATTGCTACAATTTTTAAATTTTTCTTTTTGTTGAATTCATAACAGTTCTGTTATAACATAACAGAAAAATCTATATATACTTTTTGCTGACTTAATCAAAAATCTTAACATCAACAAGGTTTTATTGATTAATTTATATTCCTTACCTAGCATTGCCATAATTCATGAACATATTATCCAGGAAAAATTACCCAACAATTATGTTAAAGTTTCGTTATTGCCTTTCTTCTTTTAGAATCTGAAAACAGAACCTTAATCTTTAAAATTATTATTGGTTCAAAAGAAATCAAGGTTCAAAGAAAAACGGTTTTTAAAGACAAATTAACATTTATTGTCTTTTTTTTCCTAACGTCTTCAAAAACAATATTTTGATGAAAAATTTAATGACTAATTTGTATTCCTTATATAGTAAATTATGTGTTTCCTTTTTAGAGTTCAGTAAAACTATTCAGTACACGTTTTTTTATAAGAACAAACCGTATAAGAACATAAAGCTTCAAACGTTAAAAACATCTTAAAGCCAAAAAGTTAAGAACATCTTAAGAACATCATAAGGCTTCGAGGATAATAATAATTTTTTTTTGCTTAAAATTAGGAAAAGATATTTTACTCTAGACACAGAAAAAACTAGCTAACTTTTAAGAAAAACATGGAAAATATGTGATATTTCACAGTTTTTGACAAAAAATTAAGAAAATGTTAAGAACATTTTAAGGCTTCGTCGAGTTTCAGTGTTCTTATAAAAAAAAGGTGTAGTTCAGTATTATTTATCTTTTATGTAGCCTAATATGTAGAAAAAGCATTTAGTTAAAAAATATTTTTGCTAAAAAATTCTTTTGCTACATGTTTTGTGATGCCAATAAAAAAAACATTTATGTTAACTCAAAGCTGATGGGACTTATAAACTTCGCTAGAGAGCTAATTGGAGTCAACTTTGTTATTGTAAAAACAATGTTTTCAGTTTAATGCACAAAATTAACGAAGAGTAGGTATTGAAATAAAAATATTAAACATTATATTTATTACTAGATATACTTTTAATATTCATAAGAGAAGAAAAAACACTTTTTGAAAAAAAAAAAGTTAAAAAAGAGTACTGACTAACCTTAAGCTAATAATAGATACAGTTTAACAAATGCTATCTTTAGAACAAACCATCAAAAATCTGTTGAATTTAGCAATCCATTTCAAGTCATTATAAGATACTAAAAGGAGTAAAACAAGGCGATATTCTGTCAGCTCTGTTGTTGTGTATAGAAATAATTATTAAAACATACTTTGAATGGCTATTCTATTGGAAGTCACTTACTACTCTCCAACCTCCATTTAACGCAGACATTATTGCCATTGCTGGGTCTTTTGTCAACAAAACAACGAATCTCCAACACAAATTCGCCAATTCTTAATATTGCCATTACAAGTATAGCCTATAAAACAAGTATCTCAGAAACATTTTATTATCTACTAATAGCTATTAATAAATAATGCATATTATTTATTTTGTAAGTTGAGTTGCTAACCAAATTTTACCAAAATTATTCAGCTGTCGTAATTAGTTACTTTATTTTACTTGTTAGGAATAATATGTCCAAACTTTAATAATTTGACGCATGTAACAGATGATCGAATGACAAAGCTTTGTAAGTATGGTGATCCGAATATAGGTGTTGGATATGGAAGTGGAAGTGTTTGCAAGTTCAATTGCACTAAAGGATATTTCCACAAAAGTGGCAGCAAAGAAATCACTTGCCTTGGTAACGGTAAATGGAGCAACGATGTTGCTTTTTGTGAGGGTAAGTTTATTAGCCGTAACGTTTTTTCGTTCTTGAAGAACATGTTAGAAGTTAGATGTGTCGAGACATCGTCTAAGCGTCTTTACAGCAGATTCTAGATGATGCAGAATAATAAGTAATGCATTTGCATTCTCATCAATAGATAGATCGAAATCTGGGTATGTCCTTGAAATTTTCAGGAAAGATATAGGTCGAAAAAATCGTTTTAATAGATCGATCTTTGACCAAACCTGCTTGCATCTAATTTTATTTAATTTGTTTTAGTTAGCAAATGTCCCATAATTCCGAAGTCAAAACATATTTCCATTAAGGATGGAAGTCAAAACTGCTTTCAAGATAAACTTCAAGTTGGCTTGTCTTGTCAATTTGAGTGCCCTAAAGGTTTTACCGAGTCACATAAATCTATCTCGTGTTTGAAAGGGAACAAGGCTATTGGGAATTGGTCAGTAGACACTTCCATTGCAACACCAAATTGCACAGGTAAGATTTTAATTTTACTGATCTATATATAAAAACCCGAACTTACAACCTTTATATGATACAACTACCTTAAGGGTGGTAGATAATATATAATAAGACATAATGTCAAGCAATCTGAACTACAGTTGTTGTAGGTGCAGCATCGGAAATTAATTCTTGCGAAATCGGACAGAGCTTCTTATAATATGAAAATATTTCCTGCCAATTCGCTGTTTTTGGACTCCTCAATTGCGAAAATTAATTCTGCAAAATTTCTGACCGTGAAAGTTTGTGCCCTTAAGGTCTAATCTTGGAAGTGTTGGCAATAATTTCCGCAATAACCGAAAATTTAAGTTATTTTTATGTAACTAAATTTGTTACAATTGTAACAATATCGTATATTGTTTTACATATATATCTTTCTTGTTTGTACATGACTATATAATGACGTTACAATAGCTGTGTGTAGCCTTAAGTGGAAGTATATATAAACCAGATAATTCATTTTTTCTCATTGTAAATAAAGAAACTTGTTTCTATCATCTTGTTTCTTTGCATTAAGCAGAATTGTCATACCCTTAAGTAAAATAGGAATTAAGTGGAAATACTTAAGTGACCTTAAGTAAAGTGCCTTACCCTAAACTGAAAAAACTCACTCAAAAGCTCGTAGCGTCTTATTTTTAATAGTTTTAAAACCGTAATTATTTCACAATAATACTTGTTGAAAAAGTACAACGGAGTAGGTACATAGAGAAGTACGGTAGCCTACAAGTTTCACGCACAAAATAACTGGGAAAAGACACCGCACAAAATCTATGGTTTAATGATCATGATTATGAAGCAAATATTAAGGAGACTAGAAACTTTAAGTTTTTTCTCAATTAAAGATCAGAATGTTTTTAAAATAAAAAGCAGTTCGAAAAATTTAATTTCTAATAGCTAGATTATTGGTTGCTTCAATATTGGCTGTTCTGAAACAAAATTAGTAGCAAATATGAAGGTAACTGGAAACTAAGTTGATTCTTTTGATTTTTTTTTAAATTTAAGCAAGACTGATTTTTTCGATAGAAATAGTTATTCTAGGGATATTCCATTTTATTTGCTCTTTTTTGTTTACTATGTTTACTTTGTTAACGCTGTCTATTTGCTCTAACCTAAAAAACCCAGGTTATTAAAATTTCTATTCCATTAATTTCATTGGAGAATTCTTTTCCACCAGTTTACGATAACTTCCTCATTATTTAATTCCACATTTAGATGTTGAACCACCTATTTTTAAAGACATAAGTCAGTGCAAAGATGGTTTCAACATTATAAAAAACACTTCACCAGGAAAGCCGTATGCTGTCGTCAATTTCGAAGAAATCCAAGCAACAGACAACAGCGGTGATACGCCAAAAATCACATGCGAATTTGCAAATGGAACTAGATGCGAATACGAGATGGGGGAAAGTTACAATATTGCATACACAAAACCAAGCACTCCCAAAGTATTTGTATTCAAAGCAACTGATAAGGCTGGACTGTTCACTTTGTGTAGATTCAATGTGTTTGTGTTAGGTAGAAACCTTTTTATACGATGTTATTGCATGTACCTACCGAAGCTCAGAAGGGCCATGATCATTATTATATTGTTGATTTTCATTCCTGTCCAAAAAGAAAAACTATAAAATAAAATTAATATGTTCGATATATAAGATGTAATTAATATGTTCGATATATGAGATGTAATTAATATGTTCGATATATGAGATGTAATTAATACGTTCGATATAGGAGATGGAATTAATTAGTTCGATATATGAGATGGAATTAATATGTTCGATGAGATGGAGTTAATATGTTCGATATATGAGATGGAATGCACAAAAGATTAATTTTATTTGATTTCAATTAAAATGAGAATGATTAAAAAAAGACATGGCCCTTCTGAACATCAGTATGTAACATGTATGCTGATTTTTAACTTTAATAAAAGCAAATCGTATACAGCTATGGTAAACTTTCCCAATTATCAGCTCGCTACTATACAATTTGGAATTACTTGCAAAAATACTATGTCTTCAGAATTTTAAGCCACAACTTTTAAGATACTTGGTATTCTAGAATGTTTAACAAGTGATTGTATTCTTAATTGAGTATACCACTATATAAACCAATGGCTGTTTAGCTCAGTTTGTAGAGATTTCCACTTATAATTGTAAGGTTGTATATTTGATCCCAACCTCTGTCAACTGAACGTATGAGTCGAACTGCTTGAGTAGTCCAATTTGTGCGGTGAGTCACTAGGAACTAAATGTAAGTGTTGCCACTCCACTTCAGTAATCAATCTCCCTGAACTAGCCTATATATGAAAAGGGGAAATGTTCCTTCATTGCATGATTGACACTAAACTTCCCCGATCTACTTACTGTATATATCAGCAAATTAATTTCTCAAACATTCTTTATAGACAAAGAAAAGCCTGTTATTGATGAATGTCCAGAAAACATCAACAGAGAGATAAAAATTACTGAAGCTGCTGAAGGTGTTGAAGTGGATTGGAAAATACCAACTTTCACAGACAATTGTGGGAAATATCCATTATGTTTAGTAAATGTAATCCCTCTAGGTAAATTAAAGAAAGAGAAGTTTATTTTTACAAGCTTTTTGATTACATATATATATGCTTTACAGATATCTGGTGCAAAACTTCAAAAAATTAAAAACTTTTTTTTCAAAATGATTACATTTCATGAAATTTTGCGTACATACTTATTTACAATGTAAGACAACCAGGATTTGTTGCGGCTCTTTCACTGCGAAAAATTGCATTTTGATTGGTTAAAATTGGCTAATTATGCCGTTAGAGTTTTCCCTAATTTTGGGTTATAGATTTATAATGGGATTATCAGGCGATAGACACACTGTCTAAGATTTTACTTAGCCGCATACTTCGTAACAAGACCATGGTTTATTTTTATTTATTTACTTATTTATTTATTAAGAAATACAAACAAAAACTTTGCCCTCAGTCCAAAACTCCAACTTCAACTCTAAATTTTAACTGGAAAACAAAGGCTTTTGGACTAAGACTTTAGCTAGGCACAACCCAAAATTAAAATCTTGCAAAAAAGGAATTGATAAAAGGAATAAGCATGCATACAATGACAATTAAACTAGAAACATTCCTTATTAGCATTTAATACCCTTTTATTTGGTGTATCCCTACCTCCTCTTAATTAATACATTGTATATTTCAACTTCACTTATTATTGGTAAGCAATTGCCTTCGTTAAAACCTTGTTGCGTATCAAAGAATTACACCCAGTAACTGGTTTTAACCAGGTCTTTTAGACAATGGTAGTATAAAATTTGGACTTTGAAATTAGGAAAACAATTCATCCACTTGCCTATTTGAAACCTAGGTACCCTAAATTTCTTGGACGTCAAACGTGTGAATTTTAGTTTATGTATATATATATTTATGGATGTTAGCTTTAAATCATTTAAAAGTAAATAACAAGCAAAGAATACTTCTAGCTGTTATATTAACATTGAAAACGAAGGATATATTTTATCTATAAATGTAATTAAAAAACAATTAGCTGCTAGGGAGATATACGTAAACAACAGTAAAAGCCTATTAATTTTTAAATAACTTAAAATACGACAAGCATTAAGTACGTACTGCACCTAAGTAAAAAATTTAAAAGTTTTAACCACATTAAAGATAACAAGAAATTGTTTATCACATCAGCAACACATCATAACAACAATTTAAAGCCGAATACCAACACAATAAGTTTTCGTATTAAGATTTTGATAAACTAAAAATTCTTACTCCTTTTTATATAAATTTTGCTCACTTAAATATAAACTAAATAAAGATAAAGACAAAAATCTTACTAGAGATACGGTATATAGATATTATTAGTTGAATAGAAATTGAGTTTTGAGAACAGTAGAAAGAATAGGCAAAACATTGCTCAGTTATATTTATGATTTGCTCTCGAATATCAGCTTATAAGAGTTATATAACATGCAAACCATCCATAGACACAGGAATAGCATTCACTTGAAAATCTTTAAAACATTTCTCTTGTCACAGAAAAAAATACTGAAGACAAATAACTATGAAACAATCAAACTTTTCAAGTAGAAAAAACAAAAAACTAGTACAACAGCAATCAATATTTTATGACAATCAATTACATCATTATTTACAATTACAACCGGAAAGATTTTTTCATTAATTTCATTATTTTTCATGTAAACACTTGCATTTTTATTTCTTCACAAAGGCCACAGACAAAGTGACTGAACTAACTAAATAATAATACTGCCCCTGAAAAATTACCTGCATCTAAATTTTAAAACCAATAGTGAAATTGTAACAGAGAAAAGGAGATGGGGAAAGATAACGAACATTACATAGATAACCGGGAGGCCCAGCATTGCATACCGTCACTTTAGGTTGATTTGGATCACTCTTTTCCTGTAATAACAATAAGTTCTTTTGATATTGTATTTTTATAGGGTAATTAAAATCGTTCTTTGAATCGTCCTATAAAAAGACAATTATAAAATAACTCATGGTTTCTACAGGATGACAATGCTTCATGTCACCCCTGTGATGCAAGTCAAGAATAAAAGTAACAGTAATACATGTTTGTTAATTTTGTTGACACAAAAGATTCCAGAATCCATACTTGTATCTAAATATTATTAATATAAAGATATCTAAAACGTCAATACAAAATTCATAAACATCTATAAAATTTGTCTCAAAAATCAATCAACAAATTAATAAAACTGCAATGATAATTTTTATCAAACATTTGAATGATCAAATAAAGAAAGCACTACATCAATTTAGAGTCCTGTGCAAGCTAGCTAAACTCTTTTTCCAAGACAACATTTGTAATTGTACGGGCGTAAAAACATTAAAAATTATATTTCTACAAGACGCCCGTACATTTACAAGAGTGTATGGGTGGGAAGAATTGATTGATCAAAATACCCATGCATGTACTTGCATCATTATTTTATTAGATGTTGCAGTAAATTTAAGCCTGTAAATAAAAAGGTGTTTTGATCAATTAATTCTCAAAGGCTGTAACATCCATATATCCATGTATAGGTAACATAGGTTTTCAGGGGTCTCTTCCAAACCTAATACTATTGT
>JAUEKX010198740.1:0-10710 GCA_031834005.1 Dendronotus venustus
TTATTTTGAAAAAAAATTTAAAGTCGAGTGACTAAAACTAAGAACTTTTATAAGCCCCTCTCGAATACGCCCCCACCCCCCCCCCCTAAAAGTTGAAATTTTAAATAACCAGTTCTTTCTACGAGTAACACGTACAGTTGGTTTGGTATTCGGAGTTTCTTGCATTTTGCGTCGTCAATTTCGTTACTAACGTTTGCGGTGGAGGTACACTTTGTTTGTAACTTCATTAGCGGATCATCATGGTATTTTCCGGTATGTCTCGTTTGTATGAGTTGGTTCGGGAAGTTCGTCTGGTTCAGGGTGAAAGGGTGCGTCGGCAGTCGAGGTTGCCCATTACTAACAGGTACATCTATGGACAATGATTGCGTTTTATAATAGGAGTTAGTTTCCTAGTCATGTCCAAGCATTGCTTAGCGCGGCGATCTTGCTGCCGTTTTTCGGGATGCTTCGTGTGTCCTCGAGTTCACTTGTCCGTCTAGGGTCAGCTACGATCCGCGAGTGCACTTGTGTCCGATATTTCATTTAATACTGCAAGCGTCCTATGCTTGTTCTTGTTATGGTTAGATATGGCTAAAAACTAACATGGCTCAGATATGATCATTTTTAATCTTCTTTTTATTATTATTAAGACAAAAATTAAAACTCTAAACTTGTTAATTTCATTATTTTTCTGAATCTATCATCTTCTTCTTCTTCTTGTTCATATGTAGTGATTATTACACATTTTTTATATAAAAACCTAGTGAGGGGCCTAGTTCTAAAAGTTTCTTATTCAATTTCTTAATTATTTTCTAATAAAAAGGATAGTTTCTTTATATCAAATCATGCAATTACATCACTCAAAAGACATGTTTTACTGTTCAGGTCATCTTCTATTGATATTTTAAGGTTTCAAAAAAGTTTGTTATTTTAGAATTAATCATAAAAATATAGCCAGTAAAGATCTACGGTTTATTATACAGTGCCGTCGTAGGAACCGGGGGAGCAAGGGAGGGGGGCATAGCCCCCTCCTCCCCCTCCTCCCCCTCTCCCAATATTTTTTTCAAAAAAGCTCTTTGTTTTTTTATATATATATTTTATTAAGTGCCTAGTCTGGGTAATCCAGTCCACATATGTGCTGTGATTATTTCCACCAGAGGGCACTATATTAATTGTTATTAAAAAAATGTGTGATATGCAGGTATTTCGACCCACGCTTGTTATTTTTCCCGCACTAGGTATTTATTATTACAATATTTTATTACTACTATTAGAGCCCAGCTCTTTAGAATTTGACATTTGCACGAACTTTGGTTATACGCCATGGAAACTTTCATCTACCGTTCAAAACCGAAAGTGCCTTTTCTCTATGGTTTTCTATCCTGCTTTAGTTATTGGGTTCGTTGAAATGAAGAAAAGGAATGAGCCCAATCACGAGTGAGTCTATAATACAACATTTCTTATCCTCAGGGTAATCTCTGTGTGTTACTGTATGGAGCTTCTACATTCAATTTTATTATGCTTTTAAGGACTGTGTCCAGATGAGAATGCTGCCTGGTGGTGACCAGAAATTATAAGCTCTGTGGCTTTAAAGGGATTCCTGCATATTTTTTAACATATCGAAAGTCCTAGGTATTATTTTAGTATGGTACTTAGAGATGAAATAAACATAATTATTATGCTTTGAATGACCACAATTATCTGAACCGATATATATATATATATAAACATTGAAAAATGTGTCTATTTTCACAATATTTGGAGCACTACTAGGTGTCTTTGACTTTTTTGCATGTAAAAAGAAACTTATTTAAAAATTTCAAATTTATTGAACAACCATTTTTTAATATTTTTTTTCACTGTCTGCATCTCTTGATAATTTCTAAGATCTTTTTTATTGTAGGTTTTATTGTATTTATATATATATAAGCTTATAATTTAGCTGTTGTATTGTCACACATAATTTTTACATCTTTAAAATTACACCCTCAAGTGTAGGGATGAATGCCAATATTAATGGCTTTTAGCTCTTTTGATCAATATGGGAAAGGATTTTTGAATGGGCTTAATCATAGCAGCAATAATTTCTCCAGACTTTGGTATATCTTTTCTCCTAATGAAAATGAAACCAAGCAGTTTTATTTTTTTTATTTTATTTTTGGGTGGGGGAGGGGTGGTGTCTAAATTTAGGTTTTTAGTCACTTACCATTCTGTATATATTATGTGATTATACCATAAAAGGTATTGTATATGTAATGCTTCACAATTATATATATATATATATACAGGGTGTCCCTCAATAAATGTCAGACTCAATAAGAAATTGATTTATGCAAACTTATATCGTGTACCCCACGTGGGGTTTGTTGCTTCTTCTTTTTCTTTGTTTGTAAATTCAAGCAAACAGAATTGAATTGGCTGTGAAATACAGTAATGCACGTTTTTGTTTGTATTGTAATTAAATGTAACATAGTAATTACTTCTGTGCATTCAATTAACATAGGGTAAAATAATTGTTTTAAAGCTAAGTTTTTCGAATTTAAAAGTTTATATATATATATCATTGGAAAGCTTTAATTTTTCTCTTTCCAATGGTGTAAAAATTATTAAAATATTTTATTAACAACAAAAAATATTTTAAAGTTTAACACATTTTATATAGTTCTATTTTTAAAAATTTGTTAATGGCTTGACTTAATAAACGCTTGCTGTGTACCTTTGTTGCTGTTAAGATTTCCTTTGGGAATTCCATATCATTTGCTTTTATGGAGCTTTATACACGATATAAAATCGCATAAATTAGATTTTTATTGACATACCAAATATGGTCCGGACATTTTATTGGGACACCCTGTATATGCATACAGAAATTGATTCACTTTTTGTTAATGAACATCTTGCATTTAGACCTGTTAGAGGGTAAGTAGGTTGGCTACTATGTAAAATCCCAAAAATAACATTTTATGTGCTGTATTAGCTGAGCTGATTATTTCTTTTACTAAATTATTTATGGTCAATTTTAATAATTAAATCAGACCAGGAATTTATCTTTGGTAGTCCTTTTAGGCAAAGGACTGAAATTCAGAAATTAAAACTGTTATATATATATATATATGTATAATATAAAAAATCAAAAGGTTTATTTGAAGCTTTTAGAAAGGTGGTGCGGGGCATATATATATATATATGTATTTTCCTGTTTTTAATTTACAATTTGTATTTTTAATTATTCTTTTTTTCTCCAGGGTAGCATTCTCCTTCATTGCTATGCAACAAAACTCCCGAGTGTAACAAGGAATTTTGCACGACGGGAAATTCTATTATGAATCTATCAACAAAATTGGCAATCTGCAAATAATATTTTAGACAAATGCGATTTTAATATTTTCTAATAACCAGGAATTGCCAACCAGCACTGGAAAAAATGTCGAATTAAGTCAAATTTGATCAAATTTGTTTTGTTAATTAAAACTTTTGACACTTCTTTGGTGCCCATAAAGATTTAAAAAAGAAGAAAATTTATGATATCAGCAATTACTTTCTATCGGTCTAACTCAAAGTAAGACTTTTTCTTTTGGGTATTTCAGATATGCATTCTTACAAGAAATCAAATTTAGAGTTTTAAAACTTTCTTTGAAAGTATAAAAGAACAAGGTGTGCAAGTTCTATACACGTATAACAGATATGCATAATTGTTTTTTATTTTATTAGATATCGGTACATTTAATATGACAAATCTTTGAAAATTCACCATTTGATGAGTGCTTTTATTGTCAAAACATCTTACATTTCCCATTGTATATATTCGCGGGAAAACTTAATCGAAGTGTCAAAACATGACTGGGTTAAATGAAAAGGTACATATTATATACTTGCTCATTAACATGTTTTCTGTATATTGTTTTGGTAAACTGATATTTTTACAGCCTCCTGTACAAGATACGAGATTGTATTTAAAAAAAAAGTAAATCTTCGTATTTTTTGTAAAGGTGGAAGGCATGCGGGTTAGTTATGATATCAGCTCAATATCTGACGAGTTGAGTACCAAAAATCCGATTACGCTATTCAAGTTATGGCTTCAAGATGCAATTGCTAACAAGGACATTCAAGAAGCAAATGCCATGAATCTTGCAACTTGTTCAAAGTAAGTTTATATTCATCCTAAATTGTTATCATCATTGAAAGAAAGCTTAATTTTAGAACTTTTAATTTTATTTTATTTGGTGAGAATTTAATATGGTCACCGGCAGTTTTTTTATGTAGAATTTTAGTTTACGTCTTATGAATTGAGAGCATGTTTTCAAATATATATATACACGTTTGTTATAAGAAATGATAGGACCGACCATTGAGCTTTCCTAATTTTGGTAACATGAGACTCAAGTTCCTTAACTCTTTTAAGTACGAAGAAATCCCTAACTAAGTTCAAAGCGCGCGCTTCCCCTTCCAGCTTCTTCCTCTAAAGTACTTTTCGATTTAAAGTTTAGTTCAATTACGTTGTAAGTTTTAGATATGTACTTCTTAAAATTCCGTTTTTATATGGAGAAATTATAAGTTTCTTTAAACTATTAAAAACGTAAAAAATTTACTATATTAAAAAATCCAGAAATAAGGTTTCTTTTAGCTTAGTTTTTATATAAATATGCGTAATATCAGTCCATAATCAGTTTGGTTTGTGGAAAAAATGAACTATTAAGTATATTGACATATCGATATTTTCTGACATTGTTTTTTCCTTCAACCTCTCAATATTCCACAAAAAAGATTGAATTTCATTTGAGTGGTACATTTTCCCAACTTATTATAGAAACTAGAAATTACTTTATAATATTATATAACATGATCTTCTTTCTATTTATTAATTGGTTTCCTCCCTTTTATTATTTTAAGGGATGGTTTCCCCACTTCAAGAATTGTTTTATTAAAAGGGGTATCAGATGAAGGATTTCGCTTTTTCACAAATTACGAAAGTGAGAAAGGAAGGCAACTTGTAAGCACATTTTTCTATCACTTAAAAAACATTCTATTTGCTTAACAATAATTATTCAGAAGAATAATGTGAAATATAAGGTTTTTTTATTACGCGATGCTATATTATTGATATTATCCGGAAGGCCTTTTAACAAGTGTTGTAGAAATCTTCAACAAAACTAAAACCCAACATAGAAACAACAAATAAATTGTGTAAAGCCAAAAATATATTGGTTTTACTAATCCAAGTAAAATATCCCAAACAACAAAATTGACAAGGATAAATTTATAAAATTCTAAAACGTCTATATATACACACACATGGATGGCGTTTTAGCTGAAAACAACAACTGGACGATCATTACAAAACAAATGCAGTGAAATTTTCAAACGTGCTTGAAAGTAGAAATAATAAATTTTACGAGAGTTAACTCGATAACAATAAACAACAGGAAATGGTTTATCACTCTCTTTTTTATTCCATATGTAAATACTATTTTTATTTCTTTACAAAGTGTCTAAATATTATTGTTAAATTGTGGCAGAGAAAGGGAGACAAGGACATATAAATATAACGTAATTGGTTAGACAGATTAATTTGAGAAAATAAGAGAGAACCTTGTGGAAAATAACTATTTTCCAAACCCATATTTAATACATACAGAGTTTTTAATTATTTAATTTTTTGGATCTATTCTTTTTAGTTAAAAAATCCTCGTGCTGCCATAACATTTTATTGGGAACCGTTACAAAGACAGGTAATTGAACTGAACTGTATGCTTAATATTTTATTAAAATATTGGAATAGAAAAACATGCATTTAATTTCTTACTTAGCAAATTTATCCTTTTTTAACTAACTTTAGATTCGAATATGTGGAAATGTAACCAAGTTATCAGTAGAAGAATCAACAACGTACTTTCAAAAAAGACCAAGAGAAAATCAAATCGGTGCCATCGCAAGCCGTCAAAGCACTGTTATCCCAAATCGAAAGGTACATGCAAGTATTTCTTGCTGTTTTTATGCTCATTTCAACTAGACGATTATGATGACGATTGATCTCGTGAAATTTTGAAATTTTAATCTAAGACAATCCAAGAAGTCTCGTAGATAAACAAGCTGTCTCATCCAAAATATTGTTCGTAATTGTGACAATAGTTGATTGCTCGAAGAATAGTAGACACCACTTCCTTCGTCACTCGAACTACTTATTTTTTGGTGACGATTGTTATAAATAGTCTTAGCGGAGTTGCCCCTTTTCATTCCTATCATTTTCATTTTTCATTTTATCGAAATACAATTTTGTTATTTTCATTTCAGTATCTTGAAACTTTGAAAGAAAAACTAACCAATGACTACGAGGGACACAAAATTCCTAAACCTGATTATTGGTGAGTTTTAACAAGTGTGAAATTCTAAAAAGTACCTTTGATATAATCAATATTGATTAATATTTTTGTTTTGTTATTTAGGGGTGGTTTTTTGATTTCACCTGTTACAATGGAATTCTGGTGTGGAGGTAAAGGGAGATTACATGATCGTATTCGATTCAGATATCCACGAGAACATGAAATTATAAAAGATGATGTAACAAAAGAAGGGGAAAATGGATGGCTCTTCGAACGTCTTTCTCCTTAATTATATTATATTATATGTTTCTTCATATTGTTTTTATAAAATAATCCCCTACATTTTCAATAACGTTGACTTAATTACAGTAGAGTTTTCCAAAGATTTAGAATTCAAGTATTTATTATTTTTCTCTTTATCCAAAACGTGAAAAATATATATATATCGCGTGGGGCAAAAAATTTTACTATGACAAATATTTTTCACAATTTTGGGCCTTTAGCAAATTTTGCAAACAAGAGAGATTCTTGTTTAAGCGCAACAATAAAGTATCATTTATCGGAAACAAGATGTAGGTAATGGTTAAAAAACAATAAAGCACAACGACAAATTAGTTGTTGTTTTGAAATTGTTACCACACCGGCCACTGCCGTTTTTTGGCTATCTCAAAATTCCAAAATATCAAAATTTTGCAAAATATTGGAAATTAGTTTATTTTCGATGTGGCTTTTCAACAAGATTTTATTCATTATTTACATAATGCAATGCCAGATATTAGAGCAAGAATACTACAAGAGTACCATGAACCATGCACATAACATCTTGATGAATACAAAGTGGATACAGTGTGGTGCAGACAGGCAACAGCATCGTTAGCTCTGCTACCTATTTTGCAATAATTATTACAGCATGTTGTTTGTTGTTCATCAATCAAGGATAATGTAAAAGAAATTATTCAAATGTGTGGTACGTATATGTATATAATATAGTTTTATTTTTGTTTATTAAAAGGTTTGTAGCTAAGTATTAAGTATAATACTAGAGATGTCATGCCACGATTACTTATATTGTGATTTTTATCCAGTGTAATATTGTAAACTATTTTATTTTCGATGTGGCTTTTCAACAAGATTTTAGGGGTGCTCTTTAGGGTTAGGGAGAAGAAGAAGTGAAAGATACTTTTGATTCAAACTGAAACTCTAGGCCTATGGGTGCAAATGGGTACTGCTGTAGATACTGTAGGCCTATATATACTGTAGAAAATAAAACAAAATTCTGTCAAAAGTGGTAATTATATATGTACAAGTATATGTGTGTTAATATGAAAACATGTTAGTAAAATATTAATGCCCCTTTTCTTAATTTATTTACATATGCATATATGCATATATATATATAATATATATGAACTTGAAATTTGGTATGTAGGAATGTCACAGCCACTATTAATCACTAAGATTTGTCATGAAAAATCGGATGACGATCATCATTTATCCCAATTTTTGCCTAAAAAAGACCTGTTTATATCTTCTTATGAATGCAATTATTTTGTTTAAAAAGTAGTAAATAATATAGTCAGATAGTATATATATACTATCTGACTATATTAGGCCCCTTCTATTAGGCACCAGAGAGTACACAGATATAATCATTGTTCTTATTCTATTTTTGTGTTTATTAGGATCTTACAAATATAAGGGTTCACTTATTGATGTTGTATATAATAATTTTGTAACTGTTACTACTCGGTTAAGAAAATAGCTAATAACAAAATGTATTATTATACATATATTATTTTATTGTCTTTCTTTCTTTCTTTTCATTAATCTTCGTGTGTCCCAAAATTCTTTGAAACAATACGAATTATTATTTTTCTTTGAATTTTTATTCTGGTGAGAATATTAAAAATGTAAGATTTTAATTAACATTTTCAACTTTCGTGAAATTCTAACTTTCTAAAAAACAGATAATTACACTCAAAACCAAGTTACAAAAAGCTTTTGCTTTGGTCTTTATTTGATTTAAAGTTTAATATTGTTTTAAAAATGTGCACTCATTTTTTAGGTAATTTAGGTACTTGAGTTCTTAACAAATTGATTTAAAAAACATGATTATGGTTATATTTTTATTGTGTATAAGAATATCGAGCTCAAATTTTTTATTGTCCAATCAATAGGCATTGAGAACAAATATAATAAAAAAAAAGGAAAGTTCATCTCGCTATTGTTTGATGGCATGTTCAGTAGCTTCACGATTTTCGCTGGCGAACATAGGCTCAGCCGACGCGCGTAACCATTTTATATTCATTATAATTGAAAAATTAGAATAATTAGGTAAGAGCTAAATTATGTTATTAAAACACAACTTTATTAACGTAAATGCTCGATTTAATGCCCCTAAAGCTAAAGAGTGCGCTTATTCTACTACGGAAACGCACTGTACAATGGGCATCATTTTTTTCCGACGTCATTAAAAATCATTTAAGTCGTATGGACTTATTATTAACGTTTCATAGTTCAAAGAATCGCAGTCAGTCGCAAAATCTTCTCGCATGAGAAGAAAATGAAACATATCCGTTTTTATCGTCAGTCTGATTGTATCGAAGAAGCTGGACATGGAATTTTCGTTTTAGAGGAAGACGAAGTAATCGATATAGAGGAAATATTAGAAAAACTTTCTATCCTTAGTTTTTTTATTTTAATCTTCATAATCTAAAGATCAAATCAAATCAAAACAGCTAACTTGCTTATTTGGTAAAAAAAAAAGTCTTACTAGGTTATTAAGCAAAAGGATAAGTTTAAGAATTCATAAGGTTCAATTTAATAATTACTATTACGAATTATCTCGAAGCTCCCAAAAAATTGAAATTTAAAATAGGCGGTACGGTAGATAGTGCGTTATTTTACAATGCAAGATCCTTTATTGTTTCGTGTGTTGGGAATGGTTTGAAATGCAATTTGAAAGTAAATGATGATAATGATTTTCGGACATGTCATGTTGTACATTTAATCGTTATCTTATATTTATCTTAACTTTGAAGATTTCCTTTCTTGAGTCTAAATTTCTTTATGAAGCATTCATTTCATAAATTTTTGTTGTTGGAAACGATAAAATTAAAATCATTGTCTAATTTCTATTTCGTTTTATTGACAATCAAAATAAAAATAAAGAATGAACTGTATAAAAAGAAGGCGCAAAGTAGCATTTTTGGATTATTACGGATTCTGGAACAAAATATTGACTGCCAGTTGAAAAGGTTTATGGAAATGCACAAATCAAGAAAGATAGATAAAAAATTAAATAAAAACACGTAATTAATGTAGAGCTTAAAAAAGAAGCAAATAGACTGTAAAAAATGAAAATTAGCTTCCATAATTTCTTGTCTACGAATAAAAAGATACTTTATCAAACGAGAGAAAATTAATGTAGACTAAGAAATTAGAAATTACGAAGAGTAGAAAAAATAATTTCTTATCTAATCTATGAAACAATTGCAATTTACAAAAAAACAACAGCCAAGACCATAATTATCAAAAAGTATTCTCGTAACACATCTACCAATATTCTTCTCTCCCTCTTCCCAAATAAAAATTATTTCAAAATATTATACAAAAATTAACAAATTTGACTCCCAAAAGCTATCGAAAAAAACAAAAGATTTTCAGTGTTGATCACCAATCAAATAAAGAGAATCACGTAAAGCCGCACTCTTTCGTCTTGCACTTTTTACAATCTCGTTGATGTACGCCTTCATTAATTTTGCGATTTCAACCACCTATTGACAAAAAAAATTTACACAAAAACTTACACAAGAAAGATAAGAAGAAAAATTATCATTACAAAAGTTTCCATCATCAGATCGAAAAAAAATCGTAATTTAATTTTTACTTAATTTTCGTATAGGGCATTTTCGTTTCTTTACAAACTACAGGGTGTCCACAAAAATGTCCGGACCATATTTGGTATGTCAATAAGAAATTGATTTATGCGAACCTATACCGTGTACCCCACGTGGGGTTTACTGCTTCTTTTTTCTCATTGGTTGTATATTCAAGCAAACCGAATTGGATTGGCTGTAATTAAATGTAACGTAGTAATTACTTCTGTGCATTCAATTAACATTGAGTAAAATAAGTGTTTTAAAAGCTAATTTTTTCGAATTTAAAAGTTATATCAATGGAAAGCTTTAATTTTTTTCTTTCCTATGGTGTAAAAATCGCATTATTAAAAATTTTTATTAACAAACAAAAAATACAATTTATCTCGTTCTATTTTTAAAAAATTGTTAATGGCTTGACTTAATAAACGCTTGGTGTGTAACTTTGTTGCTGTCAAGATTTCCTTTGGGAATTCCATATCATTTGCTTTTATGGAGCTTTATACACGATATAAAATCGCATAAATTAGATT
>JAUEKX010198851.1:0-10707 GCA_031834005.1 Dendronotus venustus
CTTCTTTTTAAGTCTTTCAAACTAAACAGTGGAATATAAAATTTGTAACAGTAAAAGTATTTGTAAAGTATTTGTCGCTCGAGCTCTCGTCGTAATATGTCGCAAAACGTTAAACAAAAATTAGATTTCGCAGAATTTAATTTCGCAGATGGACTATTTTGAAGTGTTTCGCGGAATTTAAATTCGCGAATTAGGTCAAAAACCGCGAAATTAAATTCCGCGAAACCTTCTTACCGCAAAAATTTCTTCCCTTAAGGTAATCTTTCTCCCAAGTTTTGGGTGCTGTTTCGTTGTTCAACGTTTTTTCATCAATAATTTTGTATGCAATAAAATGCAAAATGACAACATGAAGCAATGATAAAAGCATACTGATAATAATTGTTTTGGTCAATTTCTGAACTCTAAGCTCTTTATTCAAAGTAAAACATAGGGGTGGCAGAGAAAATAGGATGGTAAAAAGGGGATGAGTTAGAACTCTCCTTTCGTTTTTTGGGGTGGTCGAAAACTCCTGTTTGTTTGATGGGGTAACGTATCGATCGTGAATAAAACGTCCCTTAGCGATGATTTATCTGGTTTATGCAAGGACTCAATTTTAAAAAGCGCGTAAGGTAGAATGGTTAGTTCAAAATCAAACTCTACTCTTCGACCTTTTCTTCTTTTGCTCAGCCTTATAAATCCACATTGTTTAATCACACCAATCAATCCTTCTGCTTCTTAATAAACAAAATCGCTTTCATGCTCATTTTGAGTATTTAATGCATGGAATCAATTTAATAAAGAAAACTATTTTAATCATGGACGCAAACAAGTCTTTTCTACAGAAATAATCTCTTTCCATGCCCCATTCTCGTGAGTTAAAGGTTAAAAGTTCATGTCATCATAATTCACATTTTAAAGACAATTATGTCAATGCGTAAAATTTTAAAGGTTGATAAAAACAAATGTTTTATTCAATATAAAAATTCTTTCAATGATAATACTTGTATCTTTTTCGCAGTTAGAATTAATGATCCTTAGGATAATCACCTAACACTGTTCCAACAGTCTTCACCTGATACCCCCTTACAAGAACCTGTGATTATAGAAATCCTCTAGAGACAACTCAAGGTAACAAAGGGGAGATTGGTATACAATACAAATAGAAAATAGTCGAAGAGCGTCAAACAAATTAATTCTTTTCCACTTGCCAATCAGCCAGATATACAGCTTCCAATTTATAATGGCATAATATATTAGCTATGGTATTTTATTCGTTTAATATATTGATCAAGCTCAGATTTAATCACTATGGCTCTAAATTTCACACAGATTTCAACAAATTCCAGTAAATTCCACTACGAAGTACCTTTCGTTTCTTAAGCAATCACATCAAACTCTATATTCCAATTAACTCTATAATAAACTCCTCCATAAAGGTACGACGCTCTCCAAAGTTACTACCTTTTATTGTTCGACCGCGTGTCATACCACACCTGTCTATTTCTAACAATAGCTTTAGTGGACCAAATTGGGATTGACCCAAAATGGTTGGTTGTTTTAATCATGGAGCTGATTAGTTATATATATATATTTTTTTTAATCCTAATTCCACTGCACTACATAAGACAATCATACACGATCTTAAAAAACTACACCCTGGCCAGCAGAAAATAAACTCACCGTTTTCCAGAAGCTGCAATTCTAACAAATATTTGATCAGTATCAGGAATAACTTTTTGTACAAATAATAATTGCTCATCGCGCTCACCATAAGGTCCTTAAAATAGAAACATGTATGTGATATATAAAAACATGCATTTACATATAAAATCAATTACCGTTGATTTAAGGAAGAAAGGTCTCATAACAAAACCTTTTCTTAATAAATTAAAATTTACCACCATTCCAGAGGGATTTCTTATATTTGTTGATAAAAAGAAAGCATAAATAAGGCTTTTTCGTTTACTATTCCTATTATGCAATAATTCAAACGGAAAATCTTGAATGTCAATTATCTAGCTACCTATATTGTTTCCACAACTGTAGGAGGCATGGGCATTACTTTGTTCCAACGAAACAACATTAAAAGATGATAGAGATGTAGGACCAGGTTGTGTTGAAATCATCCCACGGAAACGTGTAACACTCCATGTACGAACGTGATTGTACTCTGAACATACTGTAAGTAAAATAGTAAGAGTAATTAGTAAACAGCTTTTTAAGTCACTTAATATAGTTAATATAGTTTATGCTTTTATAGTTGTCGCCGTCAAATTTTATTTTATATAATAATAGAAGTCTATCATAAGATTCAGGTAGTGCAACCGGACGATCTTAGCTTGGCATATACACTAGACCAAAAATCTGAGACGGAGAAAGAAAATGACAGATTTTTTTTTTTTAATTACTATGAAAATGGAGTTTTGTTTAAAACGTTGATCCACGAGGGATGCCAATCATAATTATAGTTTCATAATAGCCGTTGCAGTTTTTATTTTATAAATTATGAAAAGTAAGATTAAATACTAAACATGAAACTTAATAATATTATTTATACGTAAAAATGATCAAAGAAGTAAATAATTAAGTCATGTGTTCGATAATCCATAAAAATAACTTCCAGCTCGTTGGGTGAAGTAGCCTTCAAACCCACCAGACAGATCAATATTGTTTTCAATTTCAGATCTGCTTTTTCAATTCTGATAAGAGAGAAAACTTTTTTAACAATCACATACGCTGGCCATTACGTGTCATACAGAGCATTGTGTGCCAGTTTCACTAAGACTAGAGAGATTCTCAGGGGCGGATACAGACCGTGTGAAAGGTGTGAATTCACACAGTCAGATTTCTTTATATAAAATTTTTATATGTACGAATGTTTCAATGATTGCTGATTTTCTCGTCTTTCAAAATCCAACTTTACATCCAAATTGACATTGCTAATCTTTTTGTAACCGTATATGGTCATGTACGGACTTTTCGTTGTTTGTTGTTTTGCGTGCGTACGCGGCGCAAAATTCTTACAGATAAAAAAAGATAGTTTAAACCGGTTAGTCCGGTTCCACCAACAATTTTTCTCCTACATGAATAGGTTATCCATGGACGGCAGTACGAAAATATAGGAGAACATGATTTCGTGTAGAATGTTACATAGATTTGCATGCAGTAAGTACGCATTTCATACATCGGAGAAATTTGCAAATGCATACATTTCGTGCGAAAAATACAAATTTCGTAATGGGTTTGCTTGCTCATCCAGTTTACTTTATGCAGAACATATTATATTTTTAAGAAAATAATCGGGTCTTTTTCACTCACGAAAAAGCGAGTTGATTACGAGCTGATTCTAAATTGCACGCGGTAACCATTGCATGCAGAAGAGAAATCGGTGTGTTCTGTTGGTGTAATGAATAAAAAGAGACAACAACATATCATACCAAATAGGTTAGACGTTCTTGCAGATGGACAGATCTGCATAGACTGAAAGGTCGTGTAATTAAAGAACTTTTTTCAAGCATAACCTGTTTACAGGGAAGATATTTGGAAATACTTCAAAAGGCTAAAGCTTCAAAGGTTTGGAAGGGAGAGCGATAACTTGATGGAGTACTTTGACGGAAACAACATTTTTCTTTTAATTGTGGCTTAATGCCCATATTTTAAGTAGTTCCTGAAGTTTGTCATGTGTCAAAACATATCTTTTGTTCTTAAAGGACTCGTATCAGGTGTCACAAGATAATCAAAGCATGTAGTGCTGCGTGTAGAGTTATTGTGGCGAGCGAGTATAGAAATTATATACAACTCTTAGTAGATCTACGAGTTCCATAGAGTGCTCAATAAATGTACCTATATTTTTATGCAATGCAGCTGTCAGCACTACATGCTTGGAACACTCTAATGCCAATAGAGCTCTCTACACTGATTTTGAGCCACGCCAATGAGTTTCTATTCTTTAAGTATCCTTTCAATATTTTTTCGGATAGAGCTTTCAACAATTTTTGATACCGTCAGTTGGAGGTGACTTGCATCTTAGGGCCAGGGTGGCTTATATCACCCTTGTCCCTTAAAACAGTACAGTATATATATATATATATATAAGTTATTTGGAAATTGTAATTTATAGAGTGATTAAAATCACCCTAAGAAATTACCCTGTTGAATCACCCTCAAAAAATGGTTAGAAAATCACTTATGGTTTTTACAGGTTGAATGTGAGCAAGTCACCCCTGTGAGCAAGTCACCCCTGTGAGCAAGTCACCCCGATTAACGGTTGATATTTTTTACTGGCCTAAATGCTATTAAATTGTTTTTTAATAGATATTGCCAACCACCATATATACTTACAAGACATAACACAAACATGACAACACAGAAGAAGCTTATCTAATCAGCTAAGTTGAATATATATTTTTTTCATATTATTATTTTTTCATGACTTTATAGCATACAATATAATTTTGAACTCGTGTATATGAACCATAATATGTATATATGTATAAAAATATCTTTGTTTACATACATCTTAATACAATTAAGGTCCAGGTTAAATGGTAAATACATGATAATATTGCCTGTATACCTTAAGGTATTAAATTAGTCTGGTATTAAATTGATGCGGAATAAATTTTTGAGGAATTTATTTTTGCGATTTTAAGCCAAAATCGTAAAATAAGATCCGCAAAACACAGTTCCGATTAGCCAATCGCAAAAATGAATTCCGCATTATGCATATAATTGACTCTGTTTTAGAATATATAAGAAAACAATCATATCTGTCAACCTCTTAAATTGTCTCTTTTTTTTTTTTTTTAATTTACCCTAAAAAACACTGAAATCGCAAATATTCCTTTCTATATTTAAACACACAAATTTTAGCGGCAATTTTATTTGGATGTTAATGTGTTTTATTTGTTCTTGCGTCTGTTATTAAAAAAGAAAATTGGTTTAAAAAAAAAAATTAACACTCTTTTGCATTTTTATTTTATAGCTCGGTGGAACAAGCGAACAATATCAAACGACGAATTTGTGCTCTGTAACTGTTCCTATAGTACAACTCTATTATATCAATTAAAATGACATCAATATATTTAGTTTGTGATTGATTTTAATATTAGGCATTTATAAATACGAATCACCTTATATTGAATTCCCTTATAAACCGATTAATTATGTGCAAACAAGGACATATATGTCCTTGGTGCAAAGCTAGAAGTCAAAATCTATTTTTGCAATATTTATATGGAGGATGTTTGAAGGGCTTAAATTCTCAAACTTTTGTTGGAAAACATTTTTTCTCTGCTATACGTGGGTGCACACGTAGACCCGCGTGTTATCTAAAGTTGAACGTGCGGGCCGCACGTATTTTTTTCACACAGTCAGAAAATATCCTGTATCCGCCCCTGATTATGCAAGCATCACTACGTCGTTGTCGTTTGTGTTTTATTTAAATGGAATATTTAAGTTTAGTTAGTTTCCAAACTTATTTTAGCATTATAGATTAAAAAAACTGTTTATCTAACAAAAATACGTTTTTAAAGATGGAAATTTGCGAATTTCTCAATTTATAGCGATTTTGTTAAACAAGTAAAACATAATCATAATATTCTCACTCACCAGATATTAATTGCTTTTCGCTTAAAGCTATATTATTAACACTACTTCTGTGTACGAGAAAGGTTTGGAATAGTTGAGGACCACTACTGACAGTTTCGGGATGATGAACAATTACACGAACTGCACCAGAACTTGTACCATAAGCTATTTCAATCCAGTTCCCACAAAAGGCTATGATAATAATCCAACAATAATCCAAATATATTGGTTAGTTCAATATTTGATAAAACATTACGTTCAAAACTTTTTCAGACGCATATTGATACAATATTTATGCAAAAAAGTACGCTTGAATAATTGGAATAGATTGATGCAATTTAATGAAATCATTGATTGGCACTACTATATTCAAAAATATAATATAATATACATATATATATATACATATATATAAGGAATAGGGATTTTTTGGGTTTCTTTGTTAACACAAAGAAAGTTAAATTTTATTTGGAAGAAAGTTACTTTGAGGCAGAAAAATACTTTTTTATTTATAATGTTTTCATCATTTGTCCTTCTTTTTACTGTACTCAAATCCTGCTGGGCGCATAATAATGTGTAGATCAATATGATTTGAGTTAAAAGCAATTTTGATATGTAGAAGATCTTACTTGCTCGTGGTGTAAGGTAAACAGAAAGCGCAGTAATAGCGTCTCCTTGAGGATCTTTAAACAATTCTGTCACTAATAAATCATTATCTTTCATTCGAAGAGGAAACTTCTCCATATCTAATTAGAAAAAGTGATATTTTAATATTTACTTTTGGGATTGATTTTTGTAATTCTTAAAATAATAAATAATAATAACATTATGTTTTTAAACAAAAATTAAATAATAATATCAATTTATTTAGCATTACCTAAGTAATCATACTGGGTCAAATTTGTTCAAAATTCAGTTTGTTGATTAAAAATTCAAGTGAAAAAAACAAACAATTTAGATGCTAGGGAAGGGAAGCAAATTGTAAAATTGTGGATGAATGATAATGCTAAAACAATCTGGAAGATTCCGAAACAAGATTAAATATTGCGCGGTCTGTTTTACTGTTGTATTATCTGTTCCAAAATTGGTATTCTAATGTTAGATAACTTCACTACAAAATGTCTGACCGTTGGAGCTCAGAGAGATTCCAGTTTATGTAATAATATGGTATGTAGTAATAAATTTTATTATGAATATTGGCTTCTAATGTTTTTGCCATCTTTATCATAATTCATGGATATGATCAATAAGGCAAAGATACATCACCACTGAACTAATGTTCTCTGTAAAGCTGGTTTTTCACTTCGCTGGATCGCACCAGATCACACCGGACTGGATTGGGATCTGATTGGATCCAGATGAAAAGACAATTTCCACTCACAAAGAGTTGCAACAGGATTTTTGAAAAACATTTATAAACAAAAGTGGCTAGTAGCCACATACGTGCAATATTGTTTAACACTACTTATAAGAAAATGTATAGAAAGAAAAAAAAAAGAAAACAGAAATATAAAAAGAAATTTTGGGTTCGTCAGTCAACACTGGATACAATTGTATCAAATTTACTAATTCTTCTTTTGTATCTAAAACTTGAGGTTGATCGTTTTGCAAAGCAGCCTGTCAGTTGAATTTTCAAAAAGAAAGTTATCTCTCTCATTCAAAACATTTTCCATATCTTCTTGACTGTTCATTATTGCAGTTGTTTGATTCACGTTGCTTTCTTAAACACAGTTTAACTGTATTACACTGCTGTGTCTGTCCTTATGTATCTAACCACGTGCCAAGTAGACCACACGATAAAATAAGCGCTTCTTATTGGCTTAAACCATTTTCAACTCTTTTTTTATCCGTTTTGGATCAATATGGATCGGTTCGGATCGAAAAGTAGGTGCGATATACGCATGCGCGGATAAAATATCAGATATAACCCGATCCGGTCCGGTGCGATCCAGCTAAGTGGAAAACCAACTTCACATTGAATCGGTTCAATAACTGACGTATTTGGCTGTTTTATAAATGTTAAAATGCTTACCAACGTAAAATATTGTACCATTTGATCCACCTAGTAATAGAACCGAACCAGCTGTATCATAACTGGATATTTGGATAACATCTTGAACCTAAATAAAGTATAAATAATAGTAAACAGTAATAAAAACAAAATTGTAATACTAAACATTTATTATTATTATTACAAAATAATAATAATAAATATCGCTAAAACATCGCTAATAATAGTCGAACACTATTTTTATTAATAATAAATATAGTTTAAGCGTTAATATTAGAATTGCGATATCCCCGTGATTTTTATAAACCTTTTTTAAAAAAGTTGGTCTCTCAACAAACTAAAAGCAACAACAAAATATATAAGACATTAGAAGATAGATTCCTGTAATTCCTGTAAAGAACTAATTGAGATTCACTTCTCAAGGTAGTTGGTCCAAAATAAAAGCTTACACCGGTCGAAAATATCCTAACGAAAAAATAACTAAAGCCTTTTGTCAAAACATGTATTCAGACAGTGCTGCATCCACATGGGATTCCAACACTCGATATTCCCACACATATTATGACAAAAAAGTTCCTATGAAAATACACACAAATAAATAAAAAAAATAAAACTTAATTCCAACGAAAAAAAGGGATGTAGCGTGAAACTAATTCAAGATATTAGTTGCTCGTAGAAATTAAGATAAGCAGAAGCACTTTGAAAAATCTTCCCAAAAAGAAAAGCAGTTTGGTGGCCAGTACGAACGAACGTGATGACGTGACAAAATTTTCCGTCATTTCTGAAAATCGCAACAAATGGAAAACTAAAAAGCGATCACAAGACAAAAATTTGTGAAAAAAATATCTGACAGTCAACTGTTTTTAAAGAACATTTTTTTTCTTTGGTTATAAATCCAAACGAAAAAAGCAGAATTCAATCGATTCTGAACAAAATTGCCTTGCATTAATCTCAACTGCAAAGTATTCAGCCTTTCTGAGAAATTTCAGAACACAAAGGAGTACAATTCTGTAATTTACTACTTTACTGAAGGCGATATTTACCCTCCAGCTTTGCGTGATAACATTCCAAACTCCAATTTTACCAGTATAACTTAAACAGACAAGTTGACTTCCAACGAAAAACATTGCATCAATCTTTACCGTCAAATTGAATTGTCCTGTAAAGAATTAACTTTAATTAAAAACTTTTAATTAAAACACCGCTTCGAATGCTTATGTTTTCATTAGTCATGTTTACTTTAGCTATAATGGACGTGGTATAGCCAACTTGTCATGAAGTGTAGACAAAACAAAAGACATTACATGGAAATTAATTATAAATTTTTTTTCCTGCATATAAACTTTCGAGAGCAAAAAAACCTGATGGAAAAACTTGAAATACCGAAAATGGCAAATGCTCGATTTAATTAGCACCCCCCCCCATTCTTTTTCAATATTTTTAATAAGCGCCCCTCCCTAAAAGGTGAAATTTTAAATAAGCGACGGGCGTTAATTCGAGTATTTAAGGTAATTTATATAACACTTTCGCGAATGAAATGAAGAAATTTTGCAGAAAAACAACTTTCTCAAACGGTAAGGCAAGAGTAAGGGTTTATCAAGTATATAAATAACTCTTTCATGCATATAAATAAATGATAATAAATTTTTGCCCCGATAATTCATGAAACGTTTTCTCCTCTTTCTCTTCATCCTCTTGATCGTCAATGTCTTCTTTATAAAGGGCTCATGGAATGATTTTTGAAACTGGTTATTCTCCAACATTATTTTTGCTTTTACTAAGCTTTCATGAAAGTTAGACCAATTACTAAATGAACGATAAATTCTGTGGACAAGAGCGTTATACTTTACTGGAGCAAGCGCGTGGTAATTCATTGACAGTCCTGTGTTTGTTGGTTTTGAGTACCATTTTGACGACAGTTTTCCATTTATCCGCTCAATTTTCATGTCTAAGAATGGAATAGATGATTTTTTCCCTTCCCACAGTAAACCTAAGTGAAGGGTGCATTTCACTAATTTCCCTCAATTTTTCCTGGTGTCACGATCTAATGGAGGTTTGGAATATTTTCTAGAGAATAAAAAATTTGCACAATCTTCAATCGCCTCACTCAACGGAACATTAGTATAAAGTGAAGAAAATTCAAAACTAATTAATTCTGTGTCAAGAGTCCAGTTCTATATTCGGTAAAACATCAGATATCTCTTTGGTCGACGAATTAACGTTACATTATTTAACAACGTTATATATAGTATTATGATACGTTACTATAGTGATTCAAGCAGGAAGAAATAAGTATCTTACCAATTTGTTGTGACGTATCGCAATTATAAACCCATAATTTTGACCCTAAAAAGAAGGTAATAAAGTTTTAGTTACAGTTAAACATTTAAAAAGTTACAAACCAAATTTAAGTTATTTAGAATGGTAATGATTAACTATTATTGTTATTGTTATTGTTATTAGTATTACTATTTGCCAATAATTTTGTACGTGGAGGAGTTAAAGAGTTTTAGGGAACGCGAGGGAGGGTAAGTTTATTCTAGATTTTTACATACTCATTTTCTAATCTTAAGATTGTTTAAAATCATAAAACAATTTAAATATTCTATAGTCTTTAGATATTGCAATATATTATTGTTGTATTCCATTATACCGATTTCCTCCTAATAAATTTTCCTTACGTTATCAGTAAGGAGTTGCTACAAATAAAAGATATAAATTTATTTTTATTTTTACATCTGGACCTCTAGTTCCTTTATTATGCTATCATTTAAGAATATTAAAAAGCACTTACCAGATGAAATAACGACAGTCTTACTTCCCAGCGTCCCATTCATTTTGACATTTAAACAAATCTTTTCAACCGAATAATCTAGGTAAGGGCTTGTAAAAATTAGCCGCCAACCAACTTGATCTTCTAGTCTGTTAAAAATACAAATTATACTAAATACATACCAATAAACTGTGTAAGATGATTCAGAGAAAAATAATGACAGAATCCGTCTAAAAAACTGAAGAACTCGTTAACAAAGTTAGATTACGTTAAGTTTACATTAACCCTTTAAGTGCCAGCCCTTTTTGAAAAAGTACTTAATTTGAGATTGAAAATTGAGCAGTAACTTCCATCT
>JAUEKX010198961.1:0-10703 GCA_031834005.1 Dendronotus venustus
GCCCCCCCCCCTCTCTCTCTCTCTCTCTCTCTCTCTCTCTCTCTCTCTCTCTCCCCCTTCCTCTTTCTGTCTTTTGTCTTAGGTATTATCTTTCATATAGTTCTTATTTCATTTTTCCATCACTGTGTAAATCTCATATTCTTACATATTTATGGTAAATATATAAGAAACTTGTTTTGTTTGATATGGATAGATATTGGGATAAAAGAAGAATGTATTTTAGCATTCATTTTTGTTGCTTCTATCAAGACAAATAAGTAGGTACTGATACAATTTCACCATTGATTACATCTGTAAAATATTTTTTGTAACACAGAAGACATCAACCAGTTCAATGATGAAACTTAGAATTTGTAAGATGTGAAATGTCTCATAGAACAAAGAAGTAACGAAACACAGTTTCACAGAACAGAACAGTTTTATAGTCTGTAATAAACAAAACTGATCGATTCTGAATATTTTCAAACTATTTTTTCTTTGAACTACATTACAGATTTATTCAAGCAGAAGTTAGCTGGTCTGCCTCCATAGGTCTGCAAGTATCCTGGGATGGACAGAAATACGCCACAGATAAGTACACAGCACTGAGCTTTGAAAGCACTGCAGTGGGAGATTTGATAATTGGAGGAAAACTTGATCCTGTCGAGAGATGCTTCTTTGGAATGATATTTGGAGGCTTGGAAATCTTCTCTGCTCCAAAACCAGTTCTTGACAGATTTGGAGTTATCACAGGTGACAAATGACATCATCTTAAATTATACATAACAACTAAAATAGATTTATGCAAGCTTGAAATATGTTTCTATGTTTCTGTATGGTGAAAGGATTTTATGTGATGAAATTTGTGTTGTCTTGTATTTTATGAAACTAATTTTGTCAATATTCCTTATTTTTGTTGACCATCTTTTTTGTATTTTTTATATTTACTCTTTCATTTTCTAGATCTAATACTGAAAGTGAAAGAAATTATCAAGGTTTTATAAAATAGTTAGCAATAGAACCATATTTCTAAAGAAGTTATGTAGCTCATTAAATGATGTCAATGTTTCTTCTACCTGTGAATGTCCAGAATTCCCTGCCCTTCCATCTCCCCCAAGCATAAGTGTTGAGTACAGTAGCGTTTCCAACACATCAAGCTTTGAATGTTCTTTTGAGAGTCTCAACCGGGGAGATGTGTCGTACCAAGTCAGCTGGAAGGTGGATGGACGAGATGTACGAGAAACAGTCATCAATGGCAGAAGTGACTCGGACATGCTGAATGAGAATCTGTTTGGAAATGGAACTTTTGGATCCATTGTAAGAAAGACAAATCCTCTTTTTAGTATTCATCAATATTATATCATTCATAAGATAAGAAGATCAATTGTCTTATTTAACTCTCAACAAGATTAATAATGAATGGCATTTATGAAGCGCATTTCCACATAGGTGCTGTACAACAGATAAAGGATTGAAAGGATTACCAACATAACACGACATTACATAACATGAATATTATTACGATATAGTGATTTACACATACATAGTATAATAGAATAAGAAATTTAGTCGAAATGATAATCCCAAAATCCCAAATGCTTGGAAACTAACAATTACAATGAAACCTTGTTATATTGCATTTGAGCGGGACAATAAACCATTGTCTGATCTTGATATTTAGGCATAAAAGGATCTTAAGACTGGGTAAAAACATCAATCATTCTTAGTGATTTCTAAATACCCTTGCTTTGTTCCTTTCTTCCTCAAAGGTCACGTGTTCTGTAACTCCATGCTACATTTACAATTGCAAAGATCTCAGTGGGCCCACTGTCTCTGTTGAATTCGAAATATCTGTTAAGGTTTGTGTTTACTTTTTATTTTTTTATTTGAATCATCACATTGGTTTTCTCTATGATTAGTCGTTAAAGAAAGACCAGTAGAAATGGGCATATGTGGTCTGCTGGTTCTTTATCAAAATATTTGTTCCGATTAATATACCATCATTGGATAAAAATGCAAAGATGAAAACAGAGCACAAAAGCATAAGATAGATACAAGAAATACGTGATTGGCACAATGGCAATAATTGAGAATAAATGCCATTTTCTTCTTCAGATCAAAGAAACCGAAGTGACTCTCATTGAAGGGAATGATGCCTCCTATTTGCACATCATGACTTCTGTACCCTTGCACTTACTGTGTACATTAGGGACACGGATATCACAGGAGGTCACTCTAGACGCTAAATTGACCACTGACCAGTTCACCCAAGGCCAGGAGTGTCCCAATGGAAATCCATTGAGACAAGTTGTGGTGGGAGGAGATGGTATCGGTCAGTGTGGAAGGTCAATCACTACAGGCGAATGGACGGATGGCATCATGGTGCCTATCAGGGCGACTGTAGACAGCGTGAAAGACGGGGATATCACAGGAAGTATGAATGTGTCTGTGTCCTTGACGTGTGCAGGCAAAACCCGCTCAATAATAGTTCAAGAAGTACAGGTAAATTTTGTGTCAGAATGAATGTTAATGACGTATGTTTTAGTTTTTAACTTTGGGTTACGTTGAGTGATGAAGTAATGTGTAAGAAGTTTCCTCCTAAGAGGATATCTTTTCTATGCAGTAAATGTTACCTAAGTCTTAGAAAAGTACCCTAAATGAAATTGCAAATTTATTCAATCTAAGAATTTCATAAATATTTGTTGATCGTTTAATTGATCATAATGCATTCCGATATCATGTGGACCTAAAGAAAGATAACTTACAGAGAAAATACACTAAAATCTGCATAATTCTCTATTGTTAGTAGTAAGCTCTTTAATTTAAGGTCCTATTAGAATGTTTTAGTTCATGCTTTGCTTCTTGTGCTTCCTCTGCAGGTGACAGTGCTGGATAAGGATAATGGAAATCAGTGCCACTCGGTTAATGATCCTCACATGCGCACATTTGATGGCAGGTGAGCAAACAATTTTATTTTTTTCTTACTCACTTGTTTGTAAGCCTTTAAGATCTGGAGACTTTGATGTTAATGTGGTGTTTGTAGATTTAAGTAATTTACTGCATCTTTCTGTCCTTAAACAATACTAGGGATTCTGGAGAGTTTTGATTCCTCCTCAATGATTTCCAGTCTATAAATGGTAAATACATAGATAAGCTATCAAATGAAATCTTGAAATATTCTCTTCCAACTGGTCCATTTACTTTTCAACATAATTCACGCTTTTTTACACAAAGGCATCAATTATGTACCAGTTGCGACATCACTTCAAAAAAGAAAGTGATTGCTGCATCAACGAATAACCTATAGAAATCAAAGCTTTTCAGCCCACCATAGTACTTATCATTTCATATCTGGTGTTATTTTTCGCCTTCAGATAACATATCAGCAGCCAATAAACAATAATGCATTCATTTCAATATTTCAATGCATTTCATCCACCCTCCACATTCTGTATTTTTCCTTACCTTTTTTCATATGCATGAAAAAGGTTCTCAACCTTGATTTAAATGAAAACAATGATTCATTTGTTCTCGCTTCTAGATCAGTTTCTTTATTTTGTCAATTTCAGGGCATATGACAACTTCAAAGAGGGAGAGTTCGTGTTATACAGACACACAACTCTTCCCTATGCTGTCCACGCTTTCTACCGGAAATGCAATCAGGATATTGCCTCGTGTAATTGTGCTGTTGCTATCAAAGTAGAGGATGATGTTGTTCTCATTGACCGCTGTGGTCCAAAAGCAAGTAATTCCCCCGTTCCTCTAACTCTCAGCATGTTTAAGAATGGAGATGTAAATCCAGGACTGAGGATTCAGGAATATAATGAAGGAGCGCAGTATCAGGTAAGAGAAACGACATTTAACATGCACACATGACGTATTGAAAAATGATACTAATGATGAACCATCGCTTCTTTCAGGTTAGGTGGTTTGGTATAAATCAAAATATGATTTGAATGTTAATCATAGTTTTACAAATAGACTTGTTAATAACCATAGACATTATGTGTATCCAAATTAGTATTTAACAATGATTTGTATCAGTATGTTCAGAGAATGAGATTTTATGATAAACTGGATTTTACCATTTTTAATCTTAGGTGGTGTTACCAACTGGAACAACTGTGATTGTGAATCTCCAAAGTTCAGAAAAAAACTTCATCAATGTGTGGGTGACCGCATCTTCATCTGACTATGGTCATACAGAGGGATTATGTGGTTCTTTTGATGATAAGAAATCCAACGATTTCTTTTCTAGAGACGGCATCAATCTGAAAGTGAGCGGAAATCAGCAAACTGATTTTTCTGAACATTGGAGGTAAATACATTTTCAATTTTCTAAAGCAATTTAGGAGGTGTTGATTCAGTTTGCTATGTAATAGTGAGAAAAATTGTCAATCCTACGTCATTGGGAATTTTAAAAAATAGATTTGAAAATTCAGTGTACTTTGGTCAGAGACAAAAAAGAAATTAAAATATCATTGTTTCACTCAATAATCTAATTCCATTTATATTAAAACCAATGGGTGAAAAATAATCACCTTGATTGATATTTTGATATTTATCTCTGCCAGAGTCAAGCAGGAAGACAGTCTCTATGCTGGGTTCTGTCCAGAAGAAGTGTTGGATGTACAGACAGAGGCCTACTGTAGCTGTCCCTATGGAGAGGAAGGGAATTGCTCCGAGAATCGCTACATCCTCAATTGCAAGAAAGACTCGGAAGTTGCCGGTTCTACAAGGAAAATATGTAAACAGTTTTATTAATCGATCTTCTTAGGATCGGGATACCCTTGTGTTTTTTTTACAACTATTTGTTATCATGCAGGTAGTTTCAGTATGTCCCTTATTGACTCTACTTCTCTCTTGTGCGTATTTCAAATGAATACATACCTACTGCAGAATAACGGGAAATCTGTTGTTTTTTTTGCACAAAGTAAATAACTAATATTGTTTTTTCATATTTTAGAATATGTGGGGGTTAATTTTTCTCTTTTTTCACAGGAATTTTTTTTTGGGTGTCGTAGTAGCTCAGTGGGCACAGTGGGCTGATCACCTGCTTGCCGTAGTTCTTGATCTATAGTATTTCCTAGCTCTGTGTTTTCTCAAAACTGGTTATTGGGGCATCTACCTCATTCATATTTAAGATGGAACATGGAGCTGGGTGCAGACACTGCAAAAGTACTATGTGGCAAAGGATAACAAAACATGCATGATGCAATGAGTGTTGTGTTCAAGTTAAGATTGTTAAAGATCCCACAGCAGGTCAAAATCGCAAAGTGAGGGCCACTAGTGGCTGCTGCTCTGGCAAAATCAAAAATTGAAATCTACTGAAATGGCAGGTTGAAGGGTTAATAGCAAAGTGGGAAGATCACCTGCTTGTCGCCAGTTCTTGATCTAATGAAGTTCCAGAAGCTGGACCCTCCTACACTGCAATACAATACAAGGGGAAAATTGATAAGAATGAAAGAAAGAATTCTCCCTGAAATCTGCATTTTATTCCAATTCTGTAACTCTTTAGAATATGAAATTCATTTATAAGATTGGTTTCATTGCATTTGTGAATTAGAATATCAGAGAAACATGTTTCTAAGCTCTATCAACTTTTATACATTTTAATACAGATGAAGACATCACATCGGAATTGCTGGAAATTGCGATTGAACCAGAACAATGTTTTGATACAGAATTTGTCATTGACTACTTCGAATATGATGTGACATACGTCTTTGTAGTGAAGGTGAGTGGATCAAACAAACAATTAAATGCTCTTGCATATTTCTTTCCTCCTTTTTATCAAAGACCTTTTTTCATTTAGTCTTACAAAGTGTCGATTCGTCCATAAGGACAATTAGTACCGCCACCCTGGCATAGCTATTTGTACTTACACAATCTTAAAACAAATTTCTATTTTTTGGATAATCATCCAACAAATGATAGACAACCAATAGCCATGGCTTTTGAATTTTATTGTACTTTTTTTTAGACTACTTCTTTATAACTAATGGATTAATTACATCTTAGTTTTTTTCAAGACTGCCTTTTGGAAAAGAGTAAATGATCTTAATAACATTAGGTAAATTAAACAAATAAAAAAGACCAAACACAATTCACCTGATCATTATTTGTGTCTTGAGGTTTATCTTTTCAATAGTAGAGTTTTCGTATGATATGATTTTACTTCAAGCTTTGAATATTTCTTGGACAGGATGTGTTCTGGCCCACTCCCTCAGGCCGAGAGTATGAAGATGTCCGCAGGCTATGCATCGATGCTATGCAAACACTAGCAAACTCTGGCTGTAATTCAACAGAACTCAGTGTAGACTTCAACCTAGCTGTGTCGAACTGTATTGATGACATTAAGGTTTGTGTTCAATGGTGATACTTAAGATAAAGAAAAAGATAGGTTCACAGTGATTATCCTCGAATTCAATTTCAGAGATCATTTAAAGTTTTGTTTTTAATTCGATGGAGAAAAACTTCCCATTTTCAGTTAATGTGCCAAAGAAATCTATTTCATAGAAGAGTTCTATCTTGATCTGATAACAATGAGTTGTCCTTTAACGGCACTTATAAAATCATACCCACTGAAATTTTTTTTTCATAATTTGAATTTTTCTTGAATTCAGTTTTTAAAAATGTCATTATTTGTTTTAATGGTTAAAATAACAAATTTGTGTGGTTCAATATTATTCCAGATGACAGACGACATCTCATGGGTGGAAACTATGGTGCACAACATCCAAGTACAGTGTTTCACTCAAATTTCGCTGCAGATAGTTATTGATCAAACAATTACGTTCTGTCCTTCTAACTGCAATGGCCATGGTTTATGTGTTTCACGTAAGTTATCATTAGCTATCAGAACGTATAAGAATTGCCAATCCATATTTTCTCCCGCGTCTTCTTATCTCTGATCAGAAATCTAAGACTTGCCATCACCTATCATCAGTACTTTAGACAAAGTGGATACTAATTTTGCTGGACCCCCAAATCTCTACTTTTGCTTTTTTCTTTTTGTTGAAGCTTGCTTCAATGATATTATAATAAAGCTATTGCATTAATTTCACTGTGCTCATTTTCGTTTCTTAATTTTAACCATCTATCATTAACAATATTTTTTCAGTCAATCTGTGCTTTTGTAACGACGCCCGTTATGCTGGATTTGATTGCTCCATTGACCTCTCACTGCCTCCAGCAATCATCAATATTGTGGAGGGTCCATTATGTGATGTTCGTCAAGATCAATTTGAATGTACGAGGATCACTGTTATTGGTTTTACCTTTGCAAGAGCCTTTTCATTACGAAAGTTGCAGTGTGTTTTGAAAAGACTGACTGTAAGTTTGTTTCCAAAATAGATTGATACTTTTTGAAACCATAAAGATTGCTAGATATCTGTTATTGTCTTCATGTTTTTATTAGATTTTTGAAAATAGGAAATCCACTTATTGTTGATGTGAAGGAGTCCTTTCCGATGCAATTTGGATCAATAGATATATTTTCTTTCTTTGCTTTTTAACAAATTCTTCTCTGATGGATTTTTAATATATACTACTGTTTACAATTGTAGATGGACAGTCAAACCTGCCATTAGGTAAACCTGTCTAAGATGGGAGCCTATCCAAGACTATCCCTTATAAAATCATTTCTTTATTTTCCTGTTGAAGATAGAAAGCTGTCTAACGTGGAAACGGAAAGGAAAGAACTGCTCCCTTTTAGAAACCTGTTTAAAACAGAATTTTTGTCTATCATATTTATCTTAAAACCCACTAGATCAGTTTACAGTTAGAATTGGAATATTTTGAAAAGAGCAATGGAAAAGGAACAAAAATAGTGATAGGAATAAAGATACTCTTTTGTGACGAATTATGCATCTAAAATCAATGCCTTAAAACTGTCTAAGATGGAAAGCATGGGCCACTTTCAAATAATTCCGCTTTTAGACAGTTTGACTGTACTCTAAAGTGACTTGTCCATGCTCTAAGAATAATCTAATATGAATTTCACTGTATCTAAAGACCTTTTGACTACTTTATGTGTGATTTTCAATTTGCAAATTTAGCTTGTGTTTAACTTATTAAGACAATTAAGAGAAAAAATTGTATTGTTCGTCCTTGATTTTGTGATGTAATCTAACAATTTTGTCTCTGAATATTTTCTACCCAGATTACTGAAACTGGAATAACAGTTGATGACAATGCAGTTGTAATAGATGCAGTCTTTCGAAGCATTCAAGAGGTACGCTGCGAGGTGAATGGAACTGAAAGCTGGCAAGTCACCATCAGCAATAATAATGCACAACTCGTGAGCAATCCACTCAATTTCATCACTTATGATTCGAATTGTGAGGTTTGCACTGAGAATGGATGCTCATTGCGGGTAAGTAATATGATATGATTCTTTTTGGTGTTGTAAGGGATGTGTTTTCTTGTGAATATAAAACATTATTACTGTATTCTTACAAAGCTTTGACACTACATGGAAAAATCATCATCATACAAGTCAGCTATATTATTTTTTTAATGTAATTTTATAGGTTTTAGTCATGTACTAAAGCTTTTCTCAATGTATAGTTAAAAGATGAGTTACTAATTATTATATATATTATTTTCTAGCACTAATGCCACTATCGTCTCAAGCCTCTTAATACACTTCATTCCACCAATATTTTTAAAGTACAAAACGTTGTAAGCTAGTTATCTAAACAAAACAATACTTTATTAATAAGAAAAAGAAAAAAAATGATTTGATTTACATTCTTTTCAGGCTGATGTGTGTCGAATTGCTGACGTGTGTTATGAAAATGGAGCTATCAATCCACAAAACAGCAGTTTAGTTTGCAGTGTCAATGTCTCTGACTCAGAGTGGACTCTTGTTGATGGTAACCTTTTCTTTTATTTGATGTCTGATATCACCATTTTAGTATCATCCCTCAATTTTCTATTATCTGTTGTAAAATAGTCTTGCTTTTGAAATGTTTATTTTTCACCAAAATTTCATCTAACTCTTTATGTTTGATGGAACTCTTGATTCAAATTAAATTGTGAATATGAGTGGTCATATCTTTAATAGCGTAATTTCTATACCTCTTAATATTTTCAATTCATGTCATCTGATAAAACTGCTTGATAATTTCTCCACCTTATAAGGTTTTGAAAACAAATGATTACGATTTTTTTCTTTCTTCTGCTGAATTTTTATCCTTTGAAATCAAATTTACTGATAGTTTTTGATGTTTTCGTTTTGTTTCTAACAAGTTTTAATGCTTCCATCCATGCAGCCGTATCAATTGTGAGTGAAATCAGACGCATCGTCTTCATCCAAATAGAAGGCCAAGTTTTAGTGACTCCCACATTTACCCTCACTGTGTATGGAACACCTGAGCCGATTGGTCGAGGCAATGCCCTTCTCTTCAATGGTATCGATGAATACATCGAGGTGACAGATGGATTTGGTAGGTTGATGGTTATTATATAATTTTGTCTAGATAATGTTGTAGTTGATTGAGTTATTCATTCATTAACACATTCATTTATCTCTTTATTAATTAACTTTCTTTGTCATTCAAGACAATTTGAGGAATATGAATATTGGTTTGATTTTTTTACATGTCAATAAATTGTAATTAGATTATATAACCTGCCTATTTGATCTTTGGATTAAATATATTTTTTCAGCATAAAAAAGAGAATTGTACATATGATATGAATTATCATACCTCAATTGAATTGCTTGTTTTAAATGATATCTCATTCTATTCCATTGACCCTTTTCAGATTCTTGCCTTGGTGATATCTCTTTGTGCCAATACGGACTTACCGTTAAGTTCTCTGTTGCCTTGTACACCTTTGAGAAGGATAGATACATCATTGCTTGCGGTGCTGACAAATCTGATAGTAGTGGGCTTGCAGTTTACTGGAAGTCAAACAAACTTGTTGCTAGAGTGCGAACAGAACACAAGGAATGGAAGGTAAGGGCCTTGCTTTCATAATAATGTCATAATCTGTAAATGTGTTATATTTTATGTCAACCAATCTTATATATCATGCACTCTCCAGTCGAGATATAGCAACAAGAAAAAAAACCTGAAGCATTGTCATATAAACCCAATGCAGTTTAGCTAAACACTCCGCTTTCTCATCTCCATCTGCCCAACCTGTTATGAATCAAAAATTATGTTAATACTTTTTAATTCAAACATTTATAAGTAAATTTTAAAAAATAGTGTTTTGTGCCTTTCTTTTTCAAGTCACACATGCATTTTGTTGAGAATACTAAGGTTTTGGTTGTTGATATTAACGAAAACATCATTAAACATGTTGATACTTAGCTTGGATATAATAATAATAATAATAATAATAATAATAATAATAATAATAATAATAATAATGATAATAATAATCATCATCATAATGATAATAATAATAGTAATGATGATATTGATAATAAAAATATTTCATGTCAAGGTAAACACCCAAATAATTTTGAGAAATTCGGATTTTGTGACTTTTAATGCTATCTAAACAAAATATTTGCTACTGATATCTAGTAATCATTCTGGGACTTAATGCCTTCGTTAACCCGTGTGAAGCGCGAGCCATGTCGGCGGTAGTTCTAGCACTTTCCATATGCCTTATCGAGTTATGCGAGCGAGTCAGGAATTGCATGGTTTCGGATGATTTTCAGTAATTTTGGACCTATCATATTATTTGTACCAAGCAAGGCC
>JAUEKX010199183.1:0-10688 GCA_031834005.1 Dendronotus venustus
GAGAGAGAGAGAGAGAGAGAGAGAGAGAGAGACAGAGAGAGAGAGAGAGAGAGAGAGAGAGAGAGAGAGATTTTCTCCAACGATCCAAGGGACTTTTTATTATTATTTTAGTTTTTTTCTAATGGTCATTTTTGTTGATTTCCACTCCACAGGAAATATTCTGTAAATTCGCCTGAAAATGGTAGATCACTCGTTAGATAAACAGATTGAACGACAAATAGATTGTGGATGATGGACAAACATATGGCGCGTATACAGCTTTTATGATTTACCCAACGTAAATATTAAGTTAAACGTAATTGGATATGTCACGTTCCAAGCAATTTAGAGTATATCTCAAAACATGAAATTTCTGCGTTTCTCGAAAAATCTATTAAATCTGTTTTTAATTTAGGTGGAAACAAAAGTATACTTCATGCCTATACTTAATGATAGTTTATCGATTGTACTTTAAAAGATTAATATGAAATTTAATTAGGTAATACTGAATGAGATAACATTATTATTTTCCAAATTCATTGACACCAGTCGTCTTTATCATTAGTGATTACATACTTAAAGTAAATATCTTAAAACAAGGATTCCTATTTTCATTAACTAATATAGGATGATTTCATCTATATTTAATATTTTTAAACTACGTGGTATTATGCATGGTGTCATTGGAGCCAACGCACAGACGAAATAAGGGAAATTTAACATGGATAGACAAAGGAATAACAGAAGTGGTTGAAGTAGCCATGCGATGCTTGTAATTATATACAGTCAATTAACAAAATACAAACAAAACTCATAAAAGAGATTAGCTTTAACCTTTCCAACAATTGTAGCTGTAATACGGCGGCAATAGCCATTGTGATAGTCATATTACATTGCTATTTAGGGAACAATTATTATGATTGTTTTCAGTTTTCTTTATGTTTATTTCTAGTGCTGTCTCCCTAAAGTTTTTTGCTAGCTCATTAACAACATCTTGGAACTTTAGCAGGCATTCGTTCAAGAGAGCGATGTCATCTGTGTAAGATGTATTAGAAAGTATTTGACCACCTATAGAAAAATCGCTTTTGCAAGTTTCTTTTGTTTTCAGCATAACAGCAGCAAGTGATACACAGAATAGTATTGCCGAAAGAAAAAAGAATAGTAGTGTATGAAGCTTACACTTCTGAAAGAAATTAGACCTTACCTATTCATAAAAACCGTCATACTGAATATGTTCATTGTATGATCTTGAATCTCAATCGTAATGTCCTTAATGTTCAGGATTTTGTGTAAAAAACATATAGTTTTCATCACAGTGAACCGCATTGTATAGAAAGTATGGTAGTATTGTCATATCTATGATACTTATGCGCTTTCTTATAAGAATACTATTTTAACTTGAAATGTAAATATAGAGGTTCTATGCCAAAAGAAATTATTAATATAAAGTATCAAAATATTCAAGTCACTCAATTGTAAATTGGTGCTTGAAGGATTAACTTGCTTATAAAATATAGCTTACTCTCGTTAAGAGCGACAGTCAAGGGATCAAAATAATGCGTATCATTTGTTAGGCGTACTACATAACTAAATGTATTAATAAGGTAAGAAAGCAGAGCAGATAATTCTGTCCAATATCCAATGTCTAAATTATATACAATGTATAATTTAATCATAGTATTAAATCTTGGTTCTAAAAAGTTTGCTACCCTTGAAAACAAAAAGATTACATTCTTTGAGCTTGTTTTTTATTGATGTAAATTTTCATTTTCCCGACAACAGCTAGTGTTTTGTATTCCTTGTGAAATTAACTTCCTGGTCTGCCACTTCCACATCCATGTGGTGGTGTGCATTCTTAACAAAATCTTCTAATTGGAAATACATATGGGTTAAAAGTGACGGGAATTTCAAAAAGAATATTGAAGTCTATATATAGGGAAGTGATTTGTTTCCAATTATTTCAATTAATTAATATAACTTTAAACGCATGCGACACTCTCTTCACGTATGCATTTATATGTATCTTCACTTCCCATATATATATTCTCGAAAGATGAAAAGAAATTTGACCGTTTTTGTTGATTTTCACTCCACACGAAAAATTCTGTAAATTCGCTTGAAAATGGTAGATCACTCATTAGATAAACAGGTTGAACGACAAATAGATTGTGGATGATGGACAAACATATGACGCGTATACAGCTTTTATGATTTACCCAACGTAAATATTTAGTTAAACGTAATTGGATATGTCACGTTCCAAGCGATTTAGAGTATATCCCAAAATATGAAATTTCTGCGTTTCTCGAAAAATATATGAAATCCATTCTTTATTTGTGTAGAAACAAAAGTATACTTCATGCCTATACTTAATGATATTTTATTGATTGTACTTTAAATCGCTTGGAACGTCGCATATGGATTCCTATTTTCATTAACTAATATACAGAGGCGGATCTAGAATGTAGCAAATACATGCGAAGGAGAGTAAAAATAAAATCATCTTGCACTATATCTCACTGTCATCACCGTATTTTTGCTCTCCTACGCATGTATTTGCTACATTTAGATCCACCTCTGAATATAGGATGATTTCATCTATATTTAATATTCTTAAACTACGTGGCATTATGCATGGTGTCCTTGGAGCCAACGCACAGACGAAATAAGGTATATTTAGGATGGATAGACAAACGAAAAACGAAAGTAGTTGAAACAGCCATGCGATGCTTGTAATTATACAATCAATTAACTAGATACAAACTAAACTCATTAAAGTCATTACTTTTCATCTTGCCAACAAATGTAACTGTATATACGGCGGTGCCATTACAGTTGTACAAGCAACTACATTGCTATTTAGGGATGAATTATAAGAGGCGCGACGACCTGTCTTCACTCACTTGCCGAGCTGACCCGAGTTGAGAAAGTGGGGTTGCTCCCCTTGAGTTGACCTGGGACACCTTTTACTTATATAAACACATTCTTAAAATAATATACTTTTCTACTAAAGATCGAGTTATTTACAATTCGGCACCTTAATAACATTTCCATCTTACATATAAAGTTCCATCTTGCAGATCGAACATGTAATTACATAGTAATGTAAAGATGGCCTTTTTTAGAAATCCTATCTATACGAATTCGTTCATTCTTGTAAATGCATAATAATCTGAGCACTAAAAGATTTTACTGAACGTATCTTTTCATCGAAAAATATTTCTCATGTTAGTGCACAATCTGCCGTAGGCGGAGATAGTGATTTACGATGATCTTTTCATCAAAAATTTTCCGAACTTTTGCAAAATTAGACGTTTTGACGAATATTAGTTTCTTTCGCAAAATTGAATTTTGCAGGCGAAATACCTAACTTTTTAATAAAATGATTTACTTTACAAGTTCGTGAAAATTAATTCAATAAACACATTAGAATAACCAATCGTGATTATATCGCCGGTATTAAACATTTTTCTTAAAGATAGTTGACAGTTAAGTATTTATAACAATTTCGATATATTGGTCCAGCCCTAAATTTATTTTATTTATATTATGAATGTTTAATCAATATAATTCTAATTCAATTGTAAATATGGTTGTAGCTATGGTTTCGGAAGACCTCCCAAGATATTTCCATTTGTCTGAATGATCTTTTTTAGTATGTGTCAAAGGTTTGACAGACAAGCTGGAGACAAGGAAGTCACCTTGTGTCAAGAAACTACCTTGCGAAACACTTAAACATATCTAAAACAACAAGAACAATGCTTAGCACTTGCTAATTTTAAGTGCTCTTCCTATAAATACATAAGAATTCGTGTTGCATTTAAGATTGTAAATAATTTCCAAGAATGACATGCGGTGTTTATTTTTTGTTTTTATTTTAATTGGTTTAGTTTATTAAAATATGTCTCTCGTGAATGCGGTTTATGATGCCACAAGATGGAAACCAACGAGGAGGCGTGCTAAGAGCATTGGAAACATCTACGAAGAAGATTGAAAAGACAATTTTATTGTACTGTTTCTTAAAACGTAATTGTATTATTACTCTCATACACATATGTTTGTGTAAACTCTAAACAATCCTCTGCTAATCATACCAATTTGGATCCCTCTCTTGTTGTCTATAAAAGTAGCAGTTCTGAATCATATACTCCATTCAACTCACAGAGCTCAGCAACTATCTAAAGTAATCATGAATAGCCATCTCACTATACTCCTGGTTTTGTGTACAATTGCCGCTGTTTCAAGTCTGGTCCTTGATCATTCACCAAAGAATATAAATACACGAAAGAACTCAATTACATTAGCGAAACCCGTAGCAGGAAAGCTGAATAGCTTTAAAAAGAAGATTAACCAAAAGTCTAATGTTGCAAACTTTAATGCGCTTTTCAGAAGATTCTCCAAGGTAGCGTCATCATCCTCGCCACGACCTGCAAAGAATGGTAAAAAAGAATTTGTTCTTCTTGATGCTTCAATACGTAAAATTCTTGAGAAGTATGGAATGAAATTCTTAATTCAACAGCTAAAAGGTGCAACAGTTAGGTTTTATGAAGGCTACGGAAAGGGTGTGGATCGTTGTTTTGTGAAAATTAAGTACACATGGAAACTTATTTGCCGAAGAACAAAAGTTACAAAGAAAATAAAGTGTGTTTGGAAATTGTTTTATACGAAAACTGTATATTGCAAATGATTGAAGAACATTGTTGGTGTTTATTCACAAGTGAATTAAATAATCTTTTAATACGTACAATAGATTTTCTTTTTCTTAATTTTATACCATGTAGAGGCTTGATTTAGTATATGTTCTAATTCGATAGTGTTACTTCCTATGCTTTTATATATGGTAGTACTTCTTATGCTTTAACTTACTTTAATAAACAGTATAATCTTGTCAACTAAAATTATTTTATTTTTGTATTTCACTTTTAATCCCTCATTACTTTCTCATAACTCTGATAGCTCGAACAGTATTTTTGAATAATTGGTAGGTACACTATAGCTTGAGAAATTGAAAAAGACTGGAGATTCAAAGAATGATTTGATTTTTGATATATTCATTTTTTAATTCGTTAAATTTCAGTATTTTTAAAAAAAACTAATAATTGATTTGACATGTTTATGAAAGCCCTTCGTATAATTATTTATAAGCATAACTAGTTGCTTATAGAAAACATGCATGTGTACGCGTTTTTTTATATTATTGACTATTTAGGGGAAACAATCTAATTCTTATTGTGACCGGTGTTTGCTATCACTAATTCTCATATAAATATGTGTATATAAACAACAACAAAAATGCACCTATTATACACGTGCTTTCATGTTGACTTACTGAAAAGAAATGACGAAAATTCGCTAGCGTAAATTTCAGCAAAATGTCAATAAATATCAAAGGGAAGACGTACTTACAATGTAACAATTCCATGATGTTGAAACAAGTTCGTTATGGATCAATCCCGCAAAATCAATTTTTATTTTAAATTTCAATCAGATCAAAGTTTAATTATTATTTATTCAAAAATCTTTCCAAGTTTCAAGTAAACCTTATTTTAATTTTCTTTATATTCATTAGGGAAAGCAAACATTTAGAAATATTTGTCTCTTTTCTTTTTGAGAAAGAGACAAATATTTTATGGTTATGAATAAGATAAGATAAAATACATGCGGGAGTTAGAGATGAGGCTAGTCTCATGCACATCTGTTTCTTGCTTTACTGCACGCTTTGCTCTCAGAATTCTGTGGAATTCTCTTAGAGTTGGTTTTAGCAAAAAGTAAAATAGGTTTATGGGTAATTTTTTTGTTTTGAAATAATGTGTATTTAATCTTTTATTTTAATTAATGAATAAGTTCAAAAAGTATTAGTTAATGATTATTGTGATATATAAAGTAATTTGAAAGGTTGAATGAAGGAGTTTTACTTCCAAATTGATGATAAAATCATATGCATATTTTATAGTCACCTTTTAACAACATATAGATTTTTATAGCGTTTTTACAGTGTCTAGGAGCGGATTTAGTTTTATTGTTGGGCGGCTTGAATATCTATTAAGGTCGGTTTCCACTATGGTATAACTTGAGATAGTTTGAGATAAAAATTTTGAGATAGCGTGAGATAACATAAACTTAATTAATTATGCACGTTCCAACTACAACTTTTTTTAAACCTAAACAAAAATGTCCTGTGTGAAGTGAACACGTAAAAATTATGGATAGTGATTATGATACTGAGAATAATGAAGATGAAAATGGCATCGCTTCTTCTACTAATGGGGAGAAGAAGGTTTAATAAAAGTAAAAAAAAGAAACCTCGAAAAAAGCCGCAATCTTGGGTGAGAAACATTTGTTTGTATTTTCATCATTCATCCCGGGAAGCTATCACCATTGCAAAGGAAATTCAAATAGGGGGAATTACAGTAAATGCAATACGGTTATATTAAATTGGGTTACTCTCCAAATGGCATTTGTCTCGTTTACATTACAAATCTCTTTCTGATGACGTAATATACATCAGGTGTGTGTCGGCATCTTTCATGTTTTGAAAAATCATGGTTTAGCATGAGATAGTGTGATCTTGAATTAAGTTGAATCTTAATTCAAGATCACACTAAACTATGGAATAGCGCGAGATAAGATGAGACAGAAAAATCTTTTTTACATGTTTCCACGTGGGATAGGTTTCTAAACCAATCTATCTCAGGTTTTTATCTCATGCTATCTCAAATTATACCATAGTCGAGTTACACCATACCTTTACCGTAGGTATCAAATTTACGTTGATAAATTTCGGTGACATTTCAAAAATAAACGAAATTCGTTCTTATAAGAAGCATATTATAGTAAATACGCGGCTGATAATCGTCGAAAAATAATTGAGGTCAATTCATCCTCAACAGAAGGGAAATAATATAAAAACAGTTTATTGTCCATGTTGTTAGAAAAATGACACATATTAAACATTATTACCTCTTCAACGGCTTGAAGGAAAAATACCCACTAAATTTTACTTCTTAATCAAACGCTTAAACCTTAGAGGGAGTCTTTATTATTTCGAACTGGACTCACTTGTGCCTAAAATATGAGTTTTAGAACAAAAAACAATAACTTCTCAGAAGTAAAGGCTACAGGACTGAACTGAACTTATTGAAATAAAGCAATCGTTGTTGTTTCTTTGTTTAATTTACTTCATGCTCCTTACAATATGCAATATTAATAGGCACTAATATACACACGACCCTTCAAGAATACGCTTGACTCTTTTTATAAATTTAACGAGGCAATTTTCAAAATTCTGATTAGGCATGCATCCAAAGATCAATTTTCTTATAGGGAAAACAAAACCAGAGAGGAAATGAAGGAAGACAGCTACATAGTATAAAATGCCTAAAGCTGTGTCGTGTTTAGTTTTTGTATTTTATTTATTTAATTTTACTCTAGTAAATGATTATCAGTTTACTTCGTGAAAAGATTTCCCGGAGTAGTCTATTATAGTCTAAGAATAAGGTAATAATTGATTACAATTTATTTCCTAAAACATAACGAGTATTAAGAAGAAAAAAAGCATATTACAAATAGAACCCCTTGGATACTAAAGTTTCCCGATCTCTCCAAAACCGACTTTGAATTTATCGATATCAACTCCTGTAGATACCAGAGATTTGACCATGTGCAGAGGTTCCATCATTGTAAACCTTCTTTATGGTAGCCGTAAAGGGGATGTCAGCTTGTAACTGGATACCTTCAATAGTTGCTGTAGTTTTACTCACAGCAGGAAGATTGGTAGTTGCTTCGATGGAGTCTATATGTGTCTTGCTTCTTGTTGTTCCACTGGTGTCTTGCTTCTTGTTGTGGATGCACTGGTAGTTGTTTTCAGTCCAGCACCAATGATGGAAACTCCTCTGTTATTTACACGGAAATTCCAATGGTGAACGCTTGGCTAAAGGTGAATTGGCTCGACTCGGTTAAGGAAAATATGATAATTCTAGTGACCTGATGTTCACCTCTTGAGGGGTTTACAATCTCAGTATGATACACAGTGGCAGCAATGGTTTGATCTATTTTAACACTCAAATTATAATTGACGTTGTACACGTACATCTTTTTGATTGGCTTCTCTGCGCGATACGCGATAAATTTCTCGTTCAGTAGATACGGACCACGAGGAAGTAATAGGGTAGCTAACAACTGCTCCAAATCTCCTGATTGCTTGTATGTTAGAATTCTTGGAAATAGCTTCGTAGATTACCACGTCCCGGTCAGATTCATTTCCGTTGTCTGTCCATGTTTTTCGCCAGTTCCTATTATCTCCATAGATAGTGTAGGTACTCTTTATGCAGTAGATGTCACCGAGTTTAGGTTTGGCTTCGTTAGTAGCAACACTACCAAGTGCATATCCCCCGGGGCATGTTGGTTCCCACAACTGAACATCACTATCAGCGTCTGATCCACTATTGTCCCAAATACGAGAATAAAAGACAGGTGGTTTGATAGTATCACCCTTTTTATCTGAAACTCTGATCAGGATTCCAATTTTGTGTTTGTAATGTGACGCAACTACGATATCTCCAATAGGAAAATAGTTTGGTTTGATTTCAGCCCTCCAAATAGAACAATCTATAGTCTGTACCTAACCCATCATCAGTCCAAATCTTCTTTAACTGGCTCATCTTGTACAAGTTCAGTAGTTTAATCAGTCCAAACGTTTTGGTAAATCCTGTCGATTGTGTCACTGCTCCATGCTTAACTGCTGTTACCTAAATAACAGTAATAATAATTTACTTAACGGATATTCGTAACCTCTAGGCAACATTTTCAATGGAACAATAGTCGTTCTGGTAATTTTCCACTCTCGAAATTGACACATTATACGTTCCTTCAGACTTTTTATCACTCCAAATAAGATTATAAGCATCTGATATCTTATAAATAATATCTGGAGATGCATCTATTGACGATGTCATCAAAACATCAACACAAACTCAACGCGAAAATCATAATTTCTAAAAATATATAAATAGTATATACTCAAAGCAAACAAATATAAAACGTTCAAGTTCGAAAAATAAAAAGTAGCATATGAAGAAGAGGTGATTCTATAATTCATGTATATATATATTTGTGAAAAATAATGGGTTTGGGTAAACGAAAGGCAATGCTTTCATAGTAACTGTATCAATATTTAAGTAATTTTTTTAGGTAATTTTCAATTAATGAACTCGTTTCTATACTGTTATTTAATTATGTTCAACTGATTGACTCAAATTGTAGGAAGAATTTGGAACAATTAAGGAAGAATTTGTTTATGATAAAAAGTTTATAACCGTAGAGATATTAAGATTTGCTCAATCCTCTTCTTTGTTGATTAAGTTTAGTAAATAAAAACCTCATCGTTGTTTGCATCTTGCTAAACCGTAAGGATGGACCATCAAATGTTTAATTTGCAAGTTTTTGAATAAAAACATCTAAGATTTATCTATCAATCTTTTTTCGGATGGCGTAAAAAAATAACAATTATAGATTCAGAATTCATAAATTTGCTTTTTGGATTTATTTTATTTACTAAGTTATTAAACACTTGTACAAAAAACGTTGAATAAAAATTCTCCATCATCAGTTACTGTAAAAACTTTAAAAAAGAACTAGAAAATAAAAATAAATTGTTAAAAAAACAAAGAAAAACTGATTGGAAATATATAAGAAACATTTTAAATTAAGGGAGAAATTTTTCTGTTCTCTTAGAACATTATCCTTGAACTTGTCAATTAGCGGAAACCTCTATTGAATGAAAACGTTTCTTGGAAAAGATGAAAAAAGGAAAACATCTATAGTAAGAATATTTTGATCCTAACATTGTTTTTCAAAGTTTGTGCACACGACGTTAGGACGACGTCATTTGAACGTCAAAACGCAAAAACAACTTTGTAAAAGTTCTGACATGGTGTGCCGGATGGGGTATGACATGTCTCCACACTAGGCTGCAATTTGCTTAGTTACATACAACTTGCCTGTTTTCCGTTTTTATTCTTTCAAAGATGTCAAATAAGGTACTTTTTTTAAAAAGTAACCAAATTTGAAAAAATGGGAGTTTCATCAACCTTCTTGAACATACTTCAAGGTGGAGAGAGGAGTTGGGAATGTTTTGCACAAAGTTGTTCAATTTCACAACCTTATCTGTTTATTTAATACAAACAACGGTCTTTCAGGTGGGTTCATAGAGAACAATCTTTCTTTAAAAAGACGTTGATTTATCTTTTCTCTCCAAACTCCATTATAATATTTGGGGACCCTTATGTTTTATGGTCGTGGTCTTTCGATATTTTAATAATAGTTATATCATAAAGTCTGCCAGATAAATATATTATCCAACAAAATATCATATGACCAAAATATCACATGACTAATTTTTTTGAGACCTTGATTACATAATAATTGCAAAATAATTCTTCAGAGAAGCCTGAGTTTGACCAAAGGCGAGACAGAATAGTGAATTCACTTATAAACTTGCTTCGTAACACATGTTAAATTGTCAACCAAACAGACAAAACATATTTTTCTCAAAATTTTAACGCTTTTATAAATTACTCGCTCTCGAAGATATCGACGTTTAAAGCTGAGCAAACTGAATTTACATTTTCATCTTACCTGGATTTTTTGATAATATCAATTATTATTGTTTTATTTAGCGTAAGTTATAAATACAAAATGAAAATGACTAA
>JAUEKX010199404.1:0-10685 GCA_031834005.1 Dendronotus venustus
CTGCCATCCACCATATTCTCTGCGTCTACCCTGGGCGGTAGACGAAGCGCTTTGAAACTACGGCTACCATCGGCCTTTTCGAACTTGTATGGTTTGGCATTTTCACTGACGATGTATGTAGTATAACATACAAAGATGTACTTATCGTTTAATTAACCAACTTGATCTGAATTGCTTTGTGTTTGTTTGTACCTACTCTTATATTTGGATGTTAGGTAAAGTATGTATAACATAAAAGAATTTACGCATTATTTAAATTAACCAACTTGATTTCAATTGCTTTTTTATCATTGAATGATATATCATCTTATTAACCATAGCTTTTAACATAGTTGAATATCACTGGGCTTTTGCAGGAAGGTCACTATAGCTTTTAATCTAATAAGAATGCAGCAAGATGTACAAGTGCTACAGATGCTCCTTTATTGCCCATGAAACATTGTCTTCGCAGTTGTAAAATCACAACAATACCACATGGTAACATTGCCTGATACACAGTGGGCTGATCACCTGCTTGCCATTAGTTCTTGATCCATAGTTTTTCCCAGCTCTGTGTTTTGTCAAAAGTGTTTTTTTGGGTGGGGCATCTACCTTGTTCACCTTTTGATAACGGGCATGGAGCTGGGTACTAGCACTTTGAAAATGGTACAAGGCAAAGGATAACAAAAACAAAGTGTTGCCTGATTTGTGGATGTCGCTGGCAGGATTGTTACTTAATTAATGATTCCAAGACACTATGTATTTCATTGTGAACCTGAAGGTTATTAGTATTTTGCAGTGCCATCATTTAGTTGAGTGAGATCAAATAACGGTTGAACCAATTCAAAATTAAGATTAAGTTTTCAGTTCACCGTGCTTGATTTACACAGAAGTATTCTGCAAAGAAAAGTTATCAGTGGTCCAGATGGAAGTCACACTAATATTATGCATACTTTAAAAAGATTGACATGCAGTAACAAATAGGACGTCACCAAAAAAAGACAATGAATTTGAATCTTCCTCATTTTCATTACACCCTGCATGTGCTTGCTGCTCTAGTGTGATTATTTCTTGTGAGTGGCTACCCAATGTGTCGAGCATCCTTCTTTATTTCATAATATGAATTTTTGTTTGTTTTCATTTTCCTGTTAATATAATTGCACCCCCTATGCCTTGATTTTACTAATCCTTCTCTTGCTACTGACCATACTATTATAGCCCCCTTCGTCTTATGGCAATGCTAACTTTGGGGGATTCAACCCGACTGCACCTCCCAATCACCCGGCCACTCTTCAAAATACACAACAAACTCAACAGGTAAGGAGTAGTCTGGATTCCATTCAGTCAGGATACTTTACTTTAGTTGGCTGCCCGCGATGCAGGGTCATTGATTTGTGTTAATCACCCTCACACCTTGCAGGGATATGTTGTTTTCAAAATCATAACTCCATCATGAATCGAGTTTGGCGCACTTTGCGTTCTAAACAGCAGAAAAAAATAGCAAACTAGTATTGTACTTTCTGATTTCTTCAAACTAAATTGAGATTGCGAAAGGAAGAGCAGGAACAAAATCAAGTCAACACGCGCGTAATCCTCATTAATTCTGTGTCAGGGCGATCTAACAGAAATCCGATTTGGGGTCTGTGATCTGCACGCCCAACTGCTCAATTGCTCAAATATCCAACCAAAATTTATGTTGGTAGTATCTAAATGCTACTCAAGGATGGTCACAATAAATGTGATCATACCTAGTCCAAAAATATTGATGCAAGATTTGATTTGCTTGTTAAACTGTTTTGCTGACATTGTGGTAACGTCTCACTAGCTACTTGTTAGGTCAATTTTTTTTCTTCCTGAAAGATTCAATTCCATTTAACCTAACATCAAATTAGCTGTTTTATATCTAGAATTAGATTGCAAAATATGAACTTGCACACATAAATTATTGTTCTTAACACCTGTATGTATCAATACCTTGTTTTTGCCTTGCATCCGAAGGGAAACCTGTCTGCTGTATTCCTCATTATTAACATTTTGAATATGATAGCGGTGTTCCTGATGGGTTCTTTTTCTGTTTCTTAACTATCGTCTTACCCCAGTACTACTGTATAATATGATCTAAAACGCACTGATGTGCTCTCTTCAAACAATCAACCAAAACTATTGTCTTGCCATTTTCAAAGCACTGAACTGAATTTCATGAAATGTAGTTGAGTAGATGGCTGTTCACAACTGAGCGCATTATGGAATTATTAGAAGATATAATATATAAAATATGTTTTAGATCTACTAATCAAATAGATGAAATGGAAACACTATAATATAACCTGTGCCGTCCATTTGTAACAACAACAAATTTAGGATAATGAGAAGTTTTCCGTTTTTCTCAAGTTGTCGCCTGGAAAAAAAATGGTCTCACGGAAGCTGTCAACCTTATATCTTTATCATCACTTTTAACAGAGAAACACCATCAGATTAAAATAAGCTATTTTATTTACCGCATAGATAGCAGCTGACTGAAGCTACCCACAGTTCAAGCTGAGACTGACTCATATAGAAGGCAATAATAACTACTAAATTAAATTAGAAACTGATGATATTAGCTATTACTAGTGCATTGGTTTGTTCAGAGTTGGATAAACAATACTTTGTTTATAGATAATTTTTAATTCTGTTATGTTAACATACTAATTGCATTATTTACGAATTCTTAAGATGTGGAAATTTAGGTAGTAGTGAAAGATGCAAAAAGATCATTAATTACATTGTTCGGAACAAGGGAAGCTTTGAGCATTTGCTATCTATGAAATCGCTGTATTTCGATTCCTCATATTTTACGCGTACTATCATTCTTCAGACTATGGATTGGACTTTATGCGCATTTGAGCATCTTTGATGGATTTTTGCGCTATATAAATGACGCATGATTATTATTATTATTATTACTTGTAGTAGTAAAACTTTCAATCAATTTCTACTATCTTCTAATCGTCAACTTTTAATGATTAGAGCCGGTGTCCTGTTTATGGCATGTTATTTACCGTATTGATAAGTGTGCTTTGTTCATCGTTTCAGCCGAAGAATCCCCCGCAAGAGCCACCGAAGCCAGTGGAGAAAGGACCTGTTCCAGCAGAACATCAAGTATTGCAAGATGTACTTGACAAGTTGGTCAAAAGCTGTTCTCAAGTTGCCCCTAATGCGGTAAGTTGGTTTGGTTTTTTCTATTTCTCCTTTAAATTTGTTTGTTTCTTGATAACCACATACTTCTATCTAAGCAATTTAATCATTATTCGCTGTGTTAAGAAAGTGTATTTCATGAAAAGTAAAAAATGTTTGCATTTAAGATGATGATAGTAATACATGACACTTATATAGTGCCCAATCATCACAGGATGATGCTCTATGAACTAAATCATTGTTATTAATATAATGAGAAAACAATAGACCCATTACACTACATATTATCAAAATGAAAATTGAGATAGGATTTTGAAATGATTTTTTTTAAAACATTGATGTAAATAATTACTATACTATTAGCTTGAGCTAAGATTTAAACACAGCAGTGCTCGAGGCTCCTCTGATACATTTCAATTGGGGAGTGAATTCCAGACACAAGAGAGTACAGTTGAAAAACATCGTCCACCATAAAATTTGTAATCAAAACCATTTGTCAAAAGTTTTCTTTGATCACTAGAAGACCTTCTTTCTTTTTTTTTTTTGTTGTTGTTGGTAGTTTGCAGTGCCGATTTTAAAATGTCAGCGTTACTTTGATCCATAACAGAGATTGACTGAAACATTTCCTGTTCTTACTATGAACAAAATGACACCTTAGCTAATAAACTGGAATTATTATTTTGCAGCAAATGAAGCGAAAACTTGAAGATGTAACCAGAAAACTTGAGATCCTTTATGACAAGCTGAGGAGTAATACGGTAATTTTAAAATTCAATTTTTTAGAATTCATTGACATTAACCTTCACTGCCCCAGGCATTTACATGTCATATTCAACACTCACAGGGGTTTTTCACTTAGTGATTATTAAATTGCCACATCTGAGAAGGTTAGTATTCCAAATTCACTACCCTATCAGTATCAGAACACAGTGGCATTAATATGGTCATTGCATTTGACTCCACATGAAGTGTCCTCGGTTTGAATCCTAATCAGAACACAGTGGCAAAATGGACAGCATGTTCGACCCAAGACTGAGTGGTCCTGGGTTTGAATCCTGTCCAGAACTTTATTGATTTCCCTTTATACTGCATTGCAGTGTAGGTTCCGGATTCCGTATTGGAATTTCTTTGAATCAGGAACTGTTGATATGTGCAGTGATCATCCCACTGTATCATGTCTGCTTCAACGTACATACTTTGCAGTTTTGACCTGCCGTGAGATCTTTAATGTGTTAATGTGAACATGGAACCTCCTGTTCGTATTCTGTAACATTTTGTTTTGTTAGTGCCTCCATCCATTTCCAAATATACTCATTTAAAGCGCAGCAGTTATCGTAGTTGTTTTCCATACTTGTTAGAACTAACCCCTGGTTTATATTTTGTTTCTTTTTGTTATCCTTTGACTGATAATGATTGGCACCCAGCCCCATGCTCAGTCTAAAATGGTGAATGAGGTACATGGCCCTATTACCACCTTTGACAAAACAAAGAACTAGGAAATACTATGGATCAGAAATACGGCAAGCTGGTGATCAGCCCACTGGGCTGTATTATATTGGCAAGAGTTGAATTTGTCAAAATGGACTTGATTATGTGAAAATTCTTTTTGAGGTATTGTATTCTTTAACGTTAAGAACCACGGAGACTCAGTATGCTGTTTCTATTGTCTATTTCAGTTGTCTCAATCTGTGCTGGCAGGCTTACATCAGATAGTGCAGGCTGTTCAACAGTATGACTACAATAGTAGCATTGGTGTATACACTGGGATGGTTGCCCAAGGCAATTTCACTGAGATTTCTAATTTCATGCCTGCTATCAAAGTACTTCTACAGGCAGCCTCTCAGATGCAGGTTTATTTGCAATAATCACGACAAAACAAATAAAGAGATGAGGAGACTATAAACTAATATATAAATGTTATGTTTCATTTTGATTTTAACCATAGTATTTTTTACTTTATTGAAAGGAAAATGCAATGAGTTACTTTTTAATGTATATTTCAAAGTGATATATTATCTTTCTGACGTGTTGCTAAAACTATTATATTACCTTTTCAGCACCATGGTTTAAGTTAATTAGATGTAATCTGCATAAGATAACCAGTCACATTTATTTCTGGTCAAAATACTTCTTTACTCAGAAATATAGTAAAAGAAATATTTGTTGAAATCATATGTTGAATTTATCATATTCAAAGAAAATAGCAATGGTTATTGATGGTACTTTCAAGAAGAATGGAAAAAAGAAATTTGTTGATTTTTTTTTTTTTTTTCAGTTTTAAGAAAGCTCTTTTGCAGATGACAGAACTTGAACTCATAAAAATGACGTATGCATTGCATGATTTGTGAAATATTGAGAACATTCTTTATTGTATATATGTTGTCTTGCCATTGAAAGATGTATCTAACTGACAACTTTTAAGAAAATGGTTTTGGCTTGAAATTAGTTACTTCCAGAGTGCTGTAAAGCTGTGTTGAAAGACTTAAAATGAATCATTGTTGGACATATATTTTTTTCTTTTGTTATTTAGCAAACCCCTTTTTTCCATAATGGAGTAAAAGCATCTAATTTCAAACCAGAATGAATCTTATGATTATGAGATTAAGATAAAAGTAGAAGTTCTCTTTGTATAATATGATTCTTTTCAGGGCTGTACACAAGTCTTGTGATGATAATTACATGTTATTTCTATATTGCTACAACTATATTATTCTCTCTCTATCTCTCTCTCTCTTTGTGTTTGTCTGTCGGTCTGTGAGAGTGTACATTCCGTGCATTTGTTCTATTCAATGTTTCTGTGTCAAGGCTAGAGATTTGACTATTGTCAACAAACTTTAATCAGTCTGCATGTGAATTCTTTTTCTCTAATCGTTTTTCTCTCTATTTGTCAATTTTACTTGTGGTGACTGTGTGATTAGATGAACGAAAATTGTTTCTTCAGATATAATGAATCAATAAAAGTGTATTTAAGAAAATTGATTATTATCTGTTAGGTCTTACTTATTGCATGTGTTTTTTTGGTGAATACGGTACATCATTTTGTGATATAAGTACAGTACTTTGGAACGGTTGATAGTCATAAAGACCTCAAGAGGTTTACTTGTGTTATCTCTTATCCTTAAAAACAACAGTGGGAATCGTCGAGTTGTATAACTGTTATTTTTCCCTATTGCCCAGGCTTGGAATTTTATTGATATTCAGTTGTACATAGTTGCAGTGATAAATGATAAATAATGAATACCAGATGGGGTGTATCGCTGGTCGAGGTCAGAAATGTGAGACGGACCGAGGAGCTTTACATACAGTGGAAGTTGGATTCAACGAGGTCGTCGGGACTGACGACATGATCTCGTATGCGACCTTTCGTTTTACGCGACCTCAGGAATAACGAAAGGTCGTATACGGGGATTTCAACTGGCCTCGTTATAGCCGACTTCTCGTTGAATCCAGCGTCCACTGTATATTAATTTTATGAAAAATATACAACCAAGGCTGTGACCTCTTGGGGGAACTGCATGTAGATTCATTCATTCACTTGATTTAACAAACACTTTGATATCTTCATTAGCGCTTCTGTACGATAGTGTGAAAAATTATTGGTGTGCAAAGAAACAAATTTGGAAAATGATAATATTATGTACTTCTAGATGACATAACCAGTAACAGTCAGTATCCCAATTCTATTTTATAACCTCTGAAATATCCCACATTAATAACCACGATTATTCGATTCACTTCAGTTTCTTGTATGATTATGAGTGTCCAACTTCTAATGAGTACATTTTGAAACATGTGAAGTGAAAGAAATACTGGAGGGGATAAAATGGATGGTTGAAAGTGAAAGTGATTACAAATTAGTTCATCACATCTTCAATAGTAGTAAGGCAAATATTGCCATCTGTTAACTTTGTGGCTGTTGACGAAAACTTATTGAAATATAATTTATTTCAGTTTTGATTGAACCTGTGGTGCTTTATCTTCAAATAAATTTAATGGCTATATTCTTTGAGTGGAAAAAATGCTTTGCTTTGTAAATATTTTGGTTATTACTATTTTGCTATACCTATAAGGGCCCTGATTTATAGCTCTCTTTTTCCCAAAGACATCTTGGAATTGCAAATAGCTGTTAATAATTTAGTCCCCAAGTAATAGTAAGGTTTTGGTATATATTTTGATTTTTAGCATAATGTACCAATGTAGTATTAATTATTATTTAATTGAAAATGTCAGAAAATAACTTCTATAAATTGTGTCAATGTTTTGAAATCTGAAATACAAATGCATTTAAAACAATGTAAAAAAAAGGGACTTGATTTTTTTATATTATCATACTACACATATTATGGAGGTGGGTTCTACTTCTGTTCTTTTATCTCTTCACCCTAGCTTTTGTCTTTCTTCTGCCCAGCAAAATCTGAAATGTGTTGTCCTTTTAAAAAAATGTTGTTCGCTCTGAGATTAGGGGCCTGATTAGGATATTGGATTTTGATTGTTGGGTTTTATGAGGGTAATAAATTTGGCAAGTTCTTAGTGACATCAGCTGTCCCATATCTGCTCAATGTAAAAAGTGGCATCGATAATCCCAAGTTTATTCTATCTTTCCACTGTGAGGAGGTCACTTAAAAGATCAAATTTTGACGTCCTTTTTAAACACAGAAAACATGATATGGTCCCAGGTTGGGATTCGAACCATGGATATCGCAGTGGCAGACGAGTTCGTCACCTCCTGATCACAATGGCGAATGTTGTGAAATGAGAAAATATCTCATCATTCATCACTTGACCACTTGCACAGTGGGCTGATCGCCTGCTTGCCATAGTTCCTGATGCATAGTATTTCCCAGCTCTTGTGTTATTGGGGCATCTCTACCTCATTCACCATTTAAGACTGAGCATGGAGCTGGGTACCGACACTGCTATTGTAGAGTACAAGGCATTGGATGTACCAAAACAAAAACGTGTCCACTTCACACTATGGAAATAGAGATCAGCATGTGGCTTGTCGCTTATCCATTTAAAAGTAAAAGCCTCAGGGGTGCAATCTATCACTCTAGGGCCATCAACAGAACAGGATGGGCCAATCTTGCCATTCATATGGTCCATGGTCTGGGTTGGTCATTGGCATTCGCTGCCGACTCACACACACACACTTAAACATCATTTTGGCAGTCCTGCACATCTCGGTCCTTGCTCTATTCAGGGTGACCTATTCTTTTCTAGTTCTAGCGAGAGTGGTTTCGCAGGGGAGGCTTTCATTGGGGGCTTGGACTGCATTGTTTGTTCCAGGGCTACTTTATAAGTATAAGTCGGATCTAAGTTATCTGCTTTTCCAAGTGAATATGTGGTAGGTTGGGGTGTGACTGGCACGTTGGGTCGTTTGCTTGCTCAACTGCTGTGACGTACGTATTTGGGTCTCAGTCTCACCGTCAGTCCCCAACTATCTCCTAGCCAGCCGATCCCTATAGCCTATGTCGCGAGAAGAGAATGGCCCTTACTTTTACAACGAAATATTACATACCGATTGGGTGTCTTTGATAGGTAGGTATACTACATAATATATTATCACGTAATAGTAGAAATAATACATAATGGTGAAAAAAGATGCAGATGGGATAGTTTGTATCTTGGATCACATACGAGCTCACAGCAACAGCATCGTTTATCCCTGCCTCCCAACAGGCGCACACAATAATTTAGATTATCTGTAGGTAGATAGGCACATCAAAGCATTTATACTATTCTATTTACTTATTATAACCTTTTCCTACATAAATTACTACCTATGTTACATAGTGCATTTTCTTGAAGCTGAAAACGACTGTTTTATAATAGGTATCTATACCAAGACTATCTTTAACTATCATCTATATATACACGATAGAGACCACAGATTATAGAGACGGCCCGATATTGTTTCGTTCACAAATTCGTGAGAGGTCAGAGTCAGACAGATCGCATTACGCATGAGCACGCGATATCGACCGTAAAGTCAAACTCGTCCATGTCGCGTAGGTAGTTCGCTGCCAAAATAGTCGGCTTTCCAGGAACTGAAACTGAAATCGGTTGAAAAATATTTCGCTAAATCTTTTTCTTTCAGGTATCGGTATTACTCATACTCATAGATTCAGTACCAACATAGCCAGTTAGAGTTAGAGACAGATTACCAAGCAGTAGTATAACAATAAGATAAACGAAGGAATGGTTATATCTATATATTCAATTCATCGAAATTTTTTTTTTCATTTTATGGCTTCAGTTATTATAGGCCTAAGGCCAGTTGTTACATCAGAGTCAGAGAAGACATCGCGTTCATGTAATCGACTTCTGACTTTTAACCAGGAAGACGAAACGGACCGTGTACCACAGATTAGAGGTGTACAGTACAATGTACAGTCAACAGTAGGGAGGAGGCGACCGAAGAGTGTGAAAACGGAAAAGGAGGAACGTTAGAAGTTTGACCTAAACAACGCAGACTAGCCTACTATCTAGATAAGTTATATCTATAATCTTGTAAGGATAGAAATTTCCTAATCTCATCTCGTCTCATAATTTTATAAAAAGCAAGAATATATCTATATAGATTGTTGTTGGCCAATGATTTTTTTGAATATTGTTCTGATAACTTTGTGGGTTATTCTAACATACTCTATCTAAAACTCTGTCTGTAACGAGGGTGAAAAGAATTAGTCCAAAACAAATGACGTCATCAGGTCTTGCCTGATCGCAGAATATCTATACTAATAAGTGGCTTAAATCGAAGGCTAAATCCAACATCCTCTCTCAATACTGTTCGTACACTGCTGAAATTTTGACATGAGGTACGAAATAGTTATGATCGTGTTTTTACGCCGTCAGAATTGTAGTAGAACGGACCGTTGATTTTATAGAAAATGCTTTGTTTCCCCGAATTTAGTTATTAGTTTTTCATCTGCCATTTTGACAAAATGAATTCCATTAGCACCGATTCCGACCGTGTGCTGTGGTATCGTATAAATCGGAAAGAGCTGTGCATTTTTGAGTGTTCGATGGTGCCAGTGACACCCAAATAGCATAATAATTATTGTCATTGGATGCGTGCATTGGAAGTATTTAAACCTTATTATATTATCTTTCTTCTTGATTTTTGAACTATTTACTATTTAAATTAAGACGTCGTTTTCACCCCATCTCAACTAAATACCCAAACCCCGTTACGGGGGACGGCTTTTGCAGCTTGTTTGTTATGTGTGGTGTGTAGTGTAGTGTGATTGTATGCTTTTTTATTTTTGTATTTTCTGTTCAGATGTACGCTTTGTGTTTGTCTATGTTCTAATAACTTCTTGGGTTATTTTTTTCGAAGTGACTATTTCCCCGACCAGTCGGGAAAATAATTTCCGAAATTATTTTCTCGACCGGTTTTCGTTCGCGAGATTTGGTCATCCGCGAGTGTTCGTTGATTTTGTTTTCCCGACCCAAATAGTTTACAAAGATGACAAGATGCCAAAAATAACCCCATCCTAAACATAAAATTTATAGTCGAGAACTAAAAA
>JAUEKX010199737.1:0-36851 GCA_031834005.1 Dendronotus venustus
TGTGTGGTTCTTTTTCATACACATTACCTGATGACACTTTTACAGATGAAGATGGCAAAACTAAAGATTTGATCATCCAATTTTTCGATATTTATGGAAACGAAGTAAACAATCGAACATCTTGGGTTCAATATAACTCAAAACTGTTGTTGATTTATGGTTTGGTTAAATGCAGTGATGTTAAAAAACAACCAGATGCTGGATATCAATATATTCTTCGAGCAACAGACTCTGGAGCTTTATCAGCATTTACGGTACTATCCTTTCAAAAAGTTGCAGATCTCCAAAATATTGGATTTGTTGTCAGTATGGAAGTTGAATGTTCTTTTGATATTGTGACGCCATATTTAAACGACCTGTTTCAGATTATCAACAAAATCGCCATTTTCTTTGGTGATTCTAACACAGAAAATATTAAAGTTGTGGATTTTTACCAAAAACCACAGAGTAAAAACACAATTATTTTCAAATGGACCAATTGTACTCTTCAATTTCAAGTATGTCCTTCCGTTGAAATTCAACAAATTATCAGCAAGATTACCTCCAATTTTCAGTTTCAGAAAATATTTGAACCAAGCTATGTGATCAATAAAATTGATTACGTATACACACCACCTTGCGAAGAACCAACCACAACATCTACCCCTATAACCACACCCATTCCTAACCCTCCTAATGTCATCAACTATATTCCAACAATAGTTACAAAAAGGTGCTCTTTATTGGAATTCCAGATTCCCGAGAGAACATTCTATGACAAAGAAAATGGTTGGACAAGACAATTGGAACTCACTATGGTATTTGTTGATAACACACCACTTCCAAAACAATATTGGATATCATTCAATCAAAAAACTCAAACAATTTATGGGAAACCTGCAAAATTACCTCAGATACAATCACCATATGAGTCATTCATCTTCACTTTGATCGCTCAAGACAAAAATGGAAACCAGGGCTCTCTGGTAATTCGTATTGATGTAACTGCATCACCAAAAGATATAAAGATATTCCAAAACTTTACCTTGACCCTAAAAAGCAATTTCCCCATTACTGTTGCAGACATCGAAGCATACAAGACAGAAATGAAGAAGAAAATTGCAATGTTTTATGGTGATGACGATTCTTACTTTATAGAAGAATTTGAATTCAATAAACAGAACAGCAATGTTGAAGTGAAATGGTCCAACTGCACCACACATGGAAAGGTTTGCAACAAAACACTTGCGAAGGTTATCCGGAACAAAATTATGGACAAGCAAGGTAAATGTCGTACACAATTTGCATTCGTATTCTTACCAGAGTATACAGTTGACAAGTTGAATGTTAAAAATGACGATGAATGTGGATTTGAAGTGGAGCCAACCATTTCCCCAACAAGTTTCACATCGACGATCTCTTCTACCAGTCTGCCACATGTAACAAACACCATACAAGTACTTGTCCCAAAGATCAGCATTACATTGAATTACTGTCAACAAGTCAACTACAACATTCCCGAAAATATATTTTATGATGAAGAAGATGGGAATTCACGCTTCTTCACATATGATTTACTTTATCAAGATGAAGCAAAAGTCACATGTAATTCTTGGCTACAATATAATCAATCTCTTATTTATGGTAATACTTTGCAAACACAGTTAGTGAGCCCATTGGAATACAAATTGCGCGCAGAAAACAAGGTTGGCGCCACTGCTACGACTTCAATACGTCTCGATACTTCAGAACTCCAGGCAAAGAATTTGTCATATCGTGTTGCATTCAGTTTTCAGACAACCCTTTCAGATGATGTATGTGATACACAATTACTTGCCTTACTCAGACAAAAACTTGTCACATATTTCAAGGATGATTCTGACAAGTATCTTACTTATATATTTTTTTCACGTGGTACAAAAGGACAACCCAGTTACGTCATGTGGAGTAACTGTACCATAAAAACTGATATCTGTGATTTCAGGCATATCAATAAAATGTCGGCCATGCTTTTTCAAGGAGAAACGTCAATTCCAAATCCTCAATTGGTAAAAGCGTTATCACCAGAGTTTATTTCACTGTCAGTATTAGAAGAGAAGTTGGGTCCTTGTTCTTTTAATAAAGTATTATCGGTAGGATTGGAACCTGATCCAATATGTGTATCGGCATGCAGCGAATTCAAATATTATTTGCAAGAGAAAATGTTTGATGATCCAGAAGATGGCAATTTAACAAATTTAATCATTGAAGTAACAAACAAAGATGGAACACCTTTATCAATAAACTCTTGGATTCAGTTTGATCAAGAAAAAAAACTTTTGCACGGATTTTTAACTGAAGAAGTGATAAAGAATGAACCGAAAGATGGATATTCTTATTTAGTAAATGCTTACGATTCTGGAGGAGCCACAGCACAATCACCGATTACCTTTAAAGTATGTGGTCCAAAACCATCTTATGAAGGAAGTATTACATTTTCCTTGAAGTGCAACAAAACCGTTGAAAAAGCTATTAATGTTGTTAGTGAAACTCTCCATGAAATTTCAAATGCATATCAGAATGGGTCAATGGAAAATTTCTTCGTAGTACGGTATAATGCAAAGTTGAAAGACGTGAATTTCACATGGACAAATTGTACAGGAGCGGTGTCGTTTACTTTGGAACAATATGAAAACAATAATAATACGCAATGTTCCCTAGAAAAACTTATTGAACACGATCATAAAGATTACCCTCCTGTTGCGAAAAAGGACAGTTTGAGGTATAAAATTTCTTTCTGTCATCCAATGAATTACTCTATACCACATGATACTATTGTGGATGGAGAAGATGGAGATTTGAGGAATATGACAGTTTATTTGGCTTATCAAAACATGACAAAACTACCACCAAATTATTTCATTGCACTGAAAGAAGATTCATTAGAGTTGATTTTTATGACAACAAACCAAACAAAAAGCAGAACTATATACGAATTATTCTTGGTTGGGGAAGATAAACAAAATCAAACAGCTTACACGTGGCTTTACCTTGAAGTTATGGATTCGTTTCCACAACTCAATTTTTTAATCACAACTACCCTTCGAGCATCTACACGTATTCCCTTGGTGCAAAACATCTACCACTTTCTAGAAGAAGTTAATCAATTTCTTGATACAGAAAATAAGACATGGTTGGTGACTAAATACAACAACTACCCTAATAAGTCATTGAGTTTTACATTCACCTCATGCTCATTGTTTTATCCTAAATGTTCTTACAAAATGATTAGCGATTTCGAAAATAATCTTCTTAAAAAAAATGGGAACGTAAGTCCAGAACTAATCACATCTTTATTTCCTGGTCTTCTTATCGAAAGACTTGAAACAAAAAGACTTGGCGAATGCCTCTTACCACCGAATTCACCACCAATACGTAATATGTCGTTGAATATCACAGTTAAAAGATGTGGAATCACAAAATTCCTGATACCTGAACAAACTTTTCATGATAAAGAAAATGAAAATACACAAAACTTAACATTGCAATTGTTTAATACCGAAATATTTAGCTGCTGGCTTCGTTTCAATGCCTCTCAACAAGAACTGACACTATTGTATAATTCCAATGCTGCGATAAACCAGCCCACTGATGGATATCTCATGTTTCTTCAAGCAAGCGATGCAAGAGATGAGCGAGTGAACACAACTATTCGAATTTTCTTCGAGATAGATAAGAATGTTAGCTTTCAACTCGTTTTTATTTTCGAAGTTTCCAACGCTTTGTCATGTTTCGATGAACATGCGTACATTTTGGCAACTTTTTCCATGTTTTACAACACAAGTGAAGAAATTGGTTTGAAGAGTATTTCTAAAGGACCCGACGGTTTAATGCTCGAGGTTGTTATTGAGAATTGCACAATGAGATATCAACCTTGTGAATTCATGACGATTGACCGAACAGTTCAAGTTATACAAAAAGACAATATTTTAAGAAAACAGTTTATTGATTTCTTTGACACCTCCAAATATACGCCAAAGTATGTATCTCAACGAAAAGCTTTACCATGCCTCGAGAGAAGTAACACTGTACCTAAAATCAATGGAAGAATAGGTCAAATTAATGCAGCCGGTTGTGCAGCAAACACAACAGTGTTGTTATCATACAATTTAGTTGTTGATGACGAAGATGGTGATTGGAGATACATGGACAAAGTATTGATAAATTCGTCGACAAATTTCCATGTACCAACAGCTTCCTGGATTCGATTGAACACACAACCTTCACCGTCATTGTCCATCTTTTACATCAGATCTATTGCATTGGCTCAGCCAACTGGAGGTTATAAACTGCACATAACTGTAACAGATAGTCGAAATGGTCAATTAGAAATCCCATTTACTATCCACATGAACAAAAATATACAAAATAAAACAGTTGTAATGCAATCTCAACTTAAATTTGACGATAAAGATGAATTACCACACATTTTTGATTGGAAAGAACAACTACAAACCAACATGTCTTTTGAGATCGAGATTTTAACATACACTCGAAAGAAAAATAATGTGTTGGTTAAGTGGACTATTTGTTCAAAACAACCAAATTGTCCAAGGGATGAAATCAAGCGAGTCAAAGAATATTATAAAAACTCGACAACGTTTAACATGACAAAACATGGAGATTGTTTGGAACCACAGTCACAACCACCAACCAGTTCAAATCTAACAGAGGTTTTATTAAACCCATGTGAAAAGATCAATTATGAAATTCCGAACGGTTTGTTTGATGATGATACTGATGGTGGAACGGAGAATCTGACACTAAAAATCACACAAAGTTATCCGGAGCAAGCAGCCTCGTTTATTCAATACCATCATAATACACGTACATTTAAAGGTCTCATTGTTTTGCAATTTTTTGAAAAGCATATATATGTTGAATATATAGTGGAAGCTACTGATTCAGACAATCTAAAGACTAATACAACCATACGTTTCTTGACAAAACATGTTAAACGGCAGTATGAATATAAAGTTCGAGCTATTCACTACCTGACCGATCAATCAGAAAGGTCTTTCGTTGATGAATTCTGCCGACGTTTGCAAAGTTATATACAAGACAAAGGAATCATTATCTACAATGTTTCAAAGATCTTGGAATCATCATTACCGAGATATGATATCGTTTTCACACCTTGTACATTGGCCGGTGAAATTTGCACCTCAGAGACTGAAGAAAAACTTTCGAGGAAACTAATATCATCAAAAAGTCAACCCGCATTCGATTTTCTTCGAGCTATGTTGGACAATATAGTACCTGAAACAATAGAGATCACAAATACTTCTTTATGCAGTAGAATTAAACTAGAATTGAATAAAACGATTGAATTCAAAGCAGATTTGTGCAGAAGCGAAGCATACAATAAAGACAACATTCTTCCAAAACTAATTAATTATAATTTTCAAATACTCAACCTACATTCTTGGATGCATTACAACCAAAGTAACGGCAAGATAATATTCCAACCAACATATAATGCACTCCGTGATCAACCAGTAGAAGGTTATTCCATCAACATTCAAGTGAAAGACGAAGTTGAGATAGTGATTTATTCAATGAATGCCACTGTTGTCATCGATGGAAGCACTAGTGACTTTAATTTCATGTTGACGCTAAATGTGACAGCACAGAATCCTGAAGAAACAAAAATACAAGACATTCAACAGAAAATCGATGAAATCACAAAGGGTACTGAGTACTCATCAGCTATAGTGGTAGAATTGACGATGTATAAAAATTCTAATATCTTCACGGTATTTGTTTACGATTGCAACTTAAATCGAGAGTTTTGTCAAGTCTTATCAAATCAACAATTCTATGAGTTGTTTGTAAATAAGGATGGTGTTACACAACAAGAAGTTCAAAAGGTTTTCCAGCCGGAATTTCAAGTGAATTCAGTTAAAATCCTAAAGATGGGGAAATGTGAGGATATCCCAGAAGAAGTTCCGTTTATTACCGACGCAATCCCCATTCTAAACATATCGTTATGTGCAAAGATGCAATACCTTCTACCATCAGGGCTATTTATGGATTCAAAGGACGGGGAGATTTCTGGTAAAAACATCCAGTTCTGCGATGAAACAGGAGCTCCAGTATCGTCATCAAGTTTTATTCAGTATGAAAAACAACAAAAAATAATTTACGGATTGATAACACAGAAACAGCTAGCAAGACTTCCCTCAAAACGCTTAAAATTTTATTTGAAGGCGACAAACTCTCGAGGAAAAACAACAAACACAAGTGTTATTGTACAATTACCAGATAAAGTTTTAAATAACCTCGTTATTACAACTAAAAGCACGTCTTATAAAGATCCAACACTCTCAAACTTTCACATCCTTCTAGATGTGTGTCGACGGATAGAACGATACTTCATACCAATCAACAATTCAATTACTATTATAAACTTGGAAAGAAAAGGAACTTTACCACAGAGCGTTACAGTAGAATGGACATCTTGTGCTTTGTTGGGAAACAATTGTTCACATACAAAACTCAACAAAATCATGAGTAAAATCTTCCTTGAAAAGAACGTAGTAAATCCGTACTATATCGATACCTTAGGTAGGAATCTCGGTTTCATTCATGGTGATACTAAAGTACAGCTAATAAATTCATGTCTTCATCCAAACGGAAATGAAGCACCAAAACTAAACATGAATATCTCATTGTATGTGAAGAGTTGTGGTTTTTTTGAGAAGAAACTTGACAACGATATTTTTAATGATCGCGAGAATGGAGATATAACAAATCTAACATTACAGTTGCAATTCACTACAGGCGAAAAAGTTGGAGATGGCTACTGGATTGGATACAATGATGAAACAAAAACATTATCAGGATTGATTACTGATGAAATAAGAACAGAATCTCGACAAAATTTTACGTTTATATTGGAAGCAAGAGATGATAGCGATAAAACTGTTTCGGGCTACGTATTTATTTACATAAATTCTTCGAAAATGAGCTCTAAAGAAATTTCACAAGAAATTACTACAACTACAAAATGTAAAGATAATAAGAAAGTATCGTTGAATATCGTTCTACAAATTCTCCATACATCTATACTGAAGGCAAAAGGAACACTCGAAGATATATACGTGAAGAGATACTATAAAAATGATACATTTATCACAATCGAGTGGTTTTCGTGTTCACTTTTAAATCTGACATCATCAAAAGAGATAGTAGGAACCGTTATTGGAGATTGTCAGGTAGTAAACGTAGACGTTAAAGGTAAACCTCATAAACCAAAAACAATTTCAATAACAACAACACCAACAACCACTCGTATTCTAATAACTACACCAGCTATAAGTGTTATTAAAAGTTTGGATCGCATCAACATTACGTGTGGATATCCAGAAACATACCAAATTCCTCCAAATACTTTTCGTGATAACAGCGAAACAACTTCTTCCCTACAATTGCAAGTTTTAGATCAATTGAACAATAAACTTAACAATACTAATTATTTGAATTTTGACGATGAAAATCAACAAATAGAAAGCTTCATTGGTGTTAAAGATTGTAAGAGAACAAAAGTGGATGACTTTTATCAATTGAAAGCGACAGATAAAGATGGAAATTCAGCCAGTTCAAACTTTGAAGTCTTGAAATTTCCAAAATCAGTATCATGCTGTTTATATATAAAAGGTGTTTTAGAAAATGCAAACACTATAGACGACAAACGCAGAATATTTAACATCTTAAAAAAGGACGTTTATGATAGTAGATTAGATGTAACTTTCGTGGAATTTTATAGAGATCAGAATACGAACAAAGATGTTTTCATCTACACCGATGGGAAACTCACTAATAAGACTTGCACGAAAACAAACGCTGAAACGTTAAGCAATCCTGTCTTTAGTGATAGTAATAACACCAAAGTACGTAAACAATTTACGGATACTCTAAAACAATATTCACCTAGTGAAATAGTTGCAATACAAAACAATGTTTGTAATGAATCAGTCGTATCATCACCGATCACCTCATCTGCACAAACTGGTGATTTCATCAGTTCTAACGATTGGTTTCTCTATCTTCTACCTTTGTTCATGCTTGCATTCATGTTGTTGATGTGTTGTTTATGTTATTATTGCTGTCGATATTGTTATACAACATGTTTGGGAAATAAAGCCAAGATGGCGTATGTGGTTGACGATAAATACCCATCAACTTTACCATACTCTACCATGTCCAAAGAAATTGGGCCTAATGCTATGGATTCCAAACCTGTACCAGTTATAGAGAAAGAAGCCATAGCACTTCCAACACAACTGCAAGAATCGATGCCTACTGATACGTTGGGACCAACAGTAAAATCTGGACGAAGAATAAGAATAGGTGGAAATAGCCAACAATCGAGTACGATACAAGATCTTTTTGATAATAGGCAAGAACAAAGAAAAATACATTTTGATGATCAAATAGATGAAGCCTACTCAAAAACTCATAGAACTGATCTACCTGATGAGCTTCCTATCTATCCCAAGGAGATTGTTTCCCAGCGTCTAGTTGCTAGCAGACCAGTGACAACTTCTTATATTGCAGGTTCTGCAATCATCAGCAATAACCAACAACAACATTTGACAGGACACCAACACCAACAAAGAGTCAGCAGATCAGTTGATACACGTCGAAACCTTCGCTTACCTGCAATTCCTACTGGACCACCCCCACCTTACTCACCACCAAGATTTCAACGTGTCTTTAAACAGAACATTCTACCTAGTTATTATGAACGATATTTAAAGCATAGTCATCGAAGACGTTATCTACATGAGCAACCAGTCCTCATTAGTGAAGATGTTGTCAAAAAAGCACCACGACATCGAATACTGGTTGCATCACCCAAACCAAAAAACATTGTTTCAATACCTCTAAAACGACGTAGGAGGACTAGAGAAAGGAGAGGAGAACGAGTTGTGACACCTATTATTACTATTCCTGATTCACCAGAATCTGTTACTACCGATGAATCTTCCATTGAAATGAAAGCCATAATAAAAGGGAAATCACATTCTCTACAACGTTTGCTACAACGATCACCCATCAACTCCACAGCATCTCCACTTCTAAGGAGGAAGCGGAAGAAAAGAGACAAAGTGAAAGAGATAGTAGAAATTCCAGTGAAAACAAAGAAACGATATTCGATATCTACTAGTCCATTGTTGAACGTTTCTAACGAAAGTAACAACACCACAAAACAACAAACTTCCAAATTCAAACATAAATTCACAAAACCATATCTTTATGATTACATGCCAATCAAAAGGCGTTCTGTTAGAAAATCAAAAAGATATCGAACAAACAGCAGGGAAGGGTTAACTACAAAATCATACAACACATTGTCGAGAAAAGTAAAGAAGAAGGAGAAGAAGTTACCAACACTTGAAGAATTGCTCGATGATTCGCTAGATATCAATGATAAGGTAGATTTGAAAAACACATTGAAAAAAAGTAGAAGCATTTCAAATGAAGATAAACTTGATTGGATTGATTTAAAAGATATTAACTTAAAAGAATAAAATAAATTGATACAATATCCGCTGATATTATAAAAAACTTTATGCAATATGTTATATTTCAATTTGGTGAATAAATGTTTTATGAAAAGAATTCTTTTAAAATAAAAAAATCTAACAAAGAAATAGCTCTATAGATCGAAACAAAGTAACCTCATTTTGATGTCAAATTAAATGTTAGAATGTAAGAAAATCTATTTGTTGAAGTCATAAGTAATATTTAAGAACTACCCAGAAAATATTTTTTATTTGTGTTATTTAACATGGAAACGAAGTGGTTTGTGCAAAACATTATATGATAAAGTAATACTTATAATTTTTAATTTCGTTTTTATACTAAGTTATTGTAAATAAAATCTAATCCTATTACATACTATTTCAAATATATAATTAATGCAACAAATATATACTCTATAAAAAGCAATCAAAAATTTCATTTTTTATATAAAAAAAAAGAGTAGCAATTACATCGAAATCCAGTCTGCCAAAAAAGTTGATATAATAGAGTTATTTCATTCTCCCAAGGCGTATAATTTAATTATAAACAAGAAGACTTAAGGCTTGAAGATTCTATAGATATAGAAGCTATACACTCTTGCGCCTGTCGTCCATTAAAATTAAAAACCTATTTCAACTGAAGTAGAAGCAAAAAATATATAACTTGGCTCTACATCAAAATAAAAAGATCATTCCTAATATATAATGTAAACAAGATTTCCTAACATAATAGAAATATGCTTCAAATGATTAGGATTGTATTATATTTTTGTGTCATCAATATTTTTGCTATTCATTCTATCCATAGACGAAACGTCTATGTTCTATCCAAAACACCGCGCTAGAACCAGGTATTTAGCCTGAGTACTTTGATTATAATTAATAGGAGCACAGGCATCCTGCGTGGTCTCTGGCTATCTCGCTCGAGGGATTAAAGATCCCGTCCTGCGGAGCGGGAATAAAATAAAGTTTCGAAAAATTTGCAAACATTTCTGGTAGAAGCTTTCGAATTACACGATTTCTTTTTATAAACAACTGTTGATTTTGGTCAGAACTCAAGATGCTTAATCTTTAAGCTAAAATCCCTACTCAAGTTGCTTAATTAGTTGCTTAACTTTCCAACTTATGAAATCAAAAGGATGTACAACAATTTTTTACGTTCGTGCTACAGTATACTGAAAATATAAGAACAAAACAGAAAGAACATAGCCTTTATATTATTTGTATTAATTTATTTACTACATCTACATGTGTAGATATACAGAGGTGAAATGGAAGTATAAGATTCTTTTAAGTTGCTTTACCAGTTAGATAAACTTTACTCAGTACTGGTATTGTTTAATTGGCTTATCAAAATGAGTACCATAGCTTATATAAAAAAATCGAGTAATAGTATTTTTTAAAAAGTCATTACAGTTTACTCTCGCTATTTGGGACGCCCAAGTTACTGAGAAAAAGGGTATTGTTTAGCAAGCGTACTACTTAACCGAATGCTTTAAGAGAATAACAAAATTCAAGGGACCGGAAAATTCGGTATTAATAAACAGGCGTCCTACTTATCTGGTGTATCACTTAACGAGAGTATACTGTATGGTGATTGTTTAAATTCCACTTGATCGGGATTTCTTTTAAAAAATATCAATAATATAATAAAACATTTTCTGGAGTTATTGGAGCTAATACAGTGAAATTAAGTTCCGTAAAAATCTATAGCAATTGAGAGACGGTATCCCTGGCTAAAACAGGTAAAATAATATTAATCATATTTAAGAATACAAAAACCAGATAATACCAAAAAGCATCTCCAAACTTTGCATATAACTTTAGCAAGGACCCAAAATTAAAGCGACGCGAGATGGCAAGTATACCTAGAAGTAAAAGAACATGCAGTAAAAAAAGTAAAATGTAGAACTATAAAGAATATAATTTGAAAAACATTAAATACACTCATAAAAAGAGATATTTTAGGCCCAACCATTGAAGATTAAAAGTTAAAAAAGAAGAAGATATAAAAAACATGTGGTTAAGAGAGACCTTTTGGAGCTTTTGAGGTATTGCCATGATTGAGACCGGATTTATTATGCTATAATAAATGTATACTTTTTTGTTACGGGCCTACATTTCACTACCATAACATTTACAATACCTATAGAATGGCCCCGATATTACGAAAAGGTAAGTAAAAAACAAAGCAAGTAGGACATCGACTTACCAAAAAAGAATTTTTCTTTCCCTGATGCTGATAGGTTGTTGAGAAATAAATACACGAGTGATCTAAGCGATTGTGACCACCGAATTCGTCTCCGTCACTCTCTACCAATATCTTGTAACTATAAAAATTAAGTAATAGAAATACATTTTAAACACAAGTCAATCATGTTAATTTTAGTTAGACAGGGTATCTTTAAATTAATTTGCTTTCAACACAATTATATGTATTACGGATAAATTAGCGACTGGAATTGCTATGTAAAGCAAATGTAGATTTATCTCATGACTTTTGTTTACCAAATGCTAAGAATAATTAGGTAGCGCAATTTTGACTTTCTTATATAAAAGTGTAGGAAGGAAACTTACTTTCCAGAGAGATTCGTCCCAATGCGATAATCAGCAAAGCTTTTAGAACAATGGAAATTGAATAGAAAAATTAATCCAGCACGTTCAAACGCAATAATCTTGTCATCTTCATGCTTACATACCACAAATGCCTAAATTGAACCACAAATATAAAGTTAATGTTCCTCTTTCCGCCGAAAAAAAGGCCTTTCCAAGGCGTAAATTCCATTTGTATTCCAGAAATATTATATAAAGATGATAATTTTAATGTTATTGTGGATTTGCAAAATGCATAAATTCACCCATCAATCTATCAGTTGAAAAGAATTTCAGAACTTCTTTAAATATAGAAAATATCTTACAGGTGCAGATGATAAGAAATTATATCTTTTATCGATGGTAAAAACAACTTTTTCAAATTCTTTGAGCTGTTTAAAACGTAAGACGTCGTCTTTAACGAGATTCCATTGCCGTCTTGCATAATGGTAACTATCGCCATTACCAACTCGTGGGAAATCCAACCATTCAGGATGACCAAATTCATTACCGATAAACGTCAAGTAACTTTCACCTCCTAGTGCACATGTCAATAACCTAAACATGCGAAGAAAATCATAATAAAACATTGTAACGTTAACCTTGGCGTCATATTGCAAATCTCAGTCTCTATTAAAAAGAGTAGGATGATATTTAAAAGAAATTATGGCATCATCGGAAAAATACGAAGAAACTTCAGAGCATTCACAGAAACTGAATGATGAAGCAGAAGAAAGAAAAAATATTGATGCAAGTGTGGATGAGATTGATTGCTTGTGTGTCAGAAGGTAAATGCTGTATCAGAAGAGAAAAATTCGAAAATTAAAACTGTATTACTTTATCCACAGAATTTTAAAAACTATGCTTAGAGAAATTTGTTTTAAAAAATGTTCTTGTTGGCTTACACAAAACAAAGGGAGATGTACTCAAAAAGAAAGTGAATTAACCAACCGATTTCTTTGTTTTGCGACCTACAAACAGTGAGTTTTCTAAGGTCTGGGAAAGGGAAACAGACGAGTAGCTCCCTCATGTGTCGTTTGGATTATAAGGGAGTTTTATATTTATCCCTTAAATAAAATGTAAAGTATTTACAAAAATCTTGACCTTTTTTATAACTTCTTCTTTATTAGGTTTTGGGATGGGCGCAGTACTTTGGCAGACTTGATGGTAATTTTGGTAATTTCAATATTTTGTCTTGTTTAATGATTTTTAATGTGCGGTCAATCGGTTTAATAGATAGAAACTTTTTATCTTTGATAAGCTCAGTCTACTAAAGCTTTGGTGACCTTTGAAAAAGAAATTATTTCTATTACATGTTTTGGCTTGTTTAAGATCAAACCCAGAACTAAAATCCAAAATGGCTAATTGACTTCTTGTTACAATTACTTGAAAAGTATTGACTTTTTGGTATTCTGTTGTTGCAGCAAACGAAACAAACAGCACATCCAGCGTGTGTATTTACTGATAAAGTGCTTCAAGCTAGCTATTCTAAAGTACAGACAATAATCGAGATAGTAGTTTCTCTTTTAATCTTAACAGCAACCAATAGATACATTTTAAAACGGTTCTCGTATTTTAGATTAAAAACATTTTTAAGGTAACAAAGTTATTATAGTCAATTATAGCAGATTCTGAAAATTAGAATTTAAAATAGCAATAACAATGCTAATAATAAACAAAGTACTAACCAACCGTCAGATTATATTGACCGATAACTGATTGACAAAGTGACAATATTTTGTGACTAGTAATAGGTGGATTATTTGGCATGGTAAACTCTGGGTCATTTAAAGAAGAAATGTTTATCGTAAAGAACAAAACCTTATCATTTTGTGAAGAGCAATACCACGATCGATGATAGGGGTAAGCGGTTGAAGTTTCGACATCTGTGTGTACATTTCCTTATCCATCAACCAAAATGCAAGTGTTTTATCACCAACCAATGCCTGATCATGTGATTCAGCATAACAAATGTTTTTCTCTTTATAACGACGATTTTCCAAAGTATGCACAATACTACCAATATCCCAGTCTTCATCACGTTGCTCCTTTAAAATCTAAAAAGAATGCATTCTCTAACGTTTATTAGCCAAAATAAATAACGTCACTGCCTAAAAGCTTTGTGGAGTAAACAATTAAGGTGCCAAGTTTAACTGTAATTTTACGAATGTTGTGTATCTTCTAACAAATCTAGGACCCGATTCAACAACTACAAGTCTTGTAATAACCGACATAAATCTAGTATTGTCCCTCAACATAACCTTCCCAACCATTTTGACCTCCCTGATCATTCGTTTTTCTGATTGTGAATTTACTCTTATTGATCAGGGTATCGATTTGCAATGTACGAGAAAAAGGGAGAGATTTAACACATTTCTCCCTAAAGGTTTGAATGATTGCGAGGTCGTTACTGCTTTAATGTTAATATTATATATTATTCTATTTTTAATTACATATAACTTTGAGCGCCTTTCGCGGTACTTAATCTTGCCGCCTATTATTGGGAGTAAGTTTTTTCTAATTGTATTTTTAGACAAATTTACAAATTTCTGCTGTTAGCTGAGATTTTGGAACTATTATCTTTTTCTTTCGTACTAATTCTCTGTTGATTTATCTTTTTCACCGCCTCTACTATGCATGTTTTTTTCTAAGATATTATTATGTAGTCATTATGAATTTTATGTGAAATAGCCTTATTATTCTTTTATCATAGTTTTATTATAAACAGTTTTGTATATAATTTTATCATTTTTATTGTATAGTGTAAATATGTTGATAGTGTAAATAAAAAATTTATTCTTGGGCCATAACAATTTTAAAAAAGCAATAAAATTGGCTTTTTTCTTTTGACAAAAAGTGACTCCTTAAGTAACAGTTCTCCATCGTTTTTAATAGTTGCTAAAAATTCAATGTTCTCCATCGAGGTGTTGTGACCGTTGCGCATTAAATGTTCTGTGACCGCAGTGGGTTTTTTAACATCTAAATGTTCTTTAAGACGAGTGGCCATGTGTCGTTTAGTTTTACCGATGTACGTCGCATCACATTCTGTACAATGTACTCTGTACACCACCAGTGATTTAAATAACATATAATTCTGTAAAAATTTGTTATATGATTTATAGTGCTTGTGATCATGATATAGAGAATATATCGAAACGTCAAGAATGAGATCTACGTTATTACTTATCTTCATTGCTTTTTTAAAAGTGTAAATAAAGTCTTTTCTTATATATGTTAAGTCTTTAATAAGGCGAGGCAATACCTTACAGACTATGTAATCAATAATATATAGCGTAAACATAGTACGGATAGATGAGATATTAACTTTATTGCTATTAAAATGAAAGTCCGTGTATTTTTATTATCCTTTTTGTAAAAGGGGGTTATATAGCTATGTGCAAACGATGCATTTAATGACAGAATGATTGCATGCTATACCTTTATCCACATATCAGGAAGAGCCATTGCTAATCTATAATCAAATCCAATACCACCTTCATCAACTGGACGACACAAAGCTGGCATACCACTAACATCCTCAAAAATAATATTGTTAATATTATTAAAAATTTGATTTCTGATCATCCCAACGAACTGTAGCAAAACATTTTATTTTTTGGGATTGAAAGAGAAAAATATATAGATTATAGAGTACGTTATTTTGCTAAGATAATCGCCACATTAATATCTAACCACTATATTAGAACAATAAGTCAACTAAACATTTAATGTAATTACTTCAGCAATAGTGATGATGTCAGGATAGATTGTATGTAACATATGATTAGCAAGTTGTAAGTATGTCAATGCTTCAACATCAGTGTTCATACTGAAGTATTCGTGGTAATCACCACTGAATCCTGTTCCAATTCCATGGTGATGATATAACATGGATGTCACTCCATCAAAACGAAATCCATCAAATCCAAACACATCGACAAACCACCGAAGATTTGATAATAAAAAGCGCAAAACCTCCCAACTGAAACGAAAATTTCTCGGTTTCTTGATGAAAATTAATTAAACTTAATTAACTTAAACTTAAAATTCAATTTAATAAAACTTTGATTATATGATCATAACAATTTAAATATGTTTATGTTATTATTAAATTTATGAGAAGATTGCATCATAATATCATCACTAATAAAAAACCTTTTACCTTTTGTAATTAAAAAGTCTGCTATCCCAGAGTGAGTGAAAACCACGACTATCACTATGAAAATAACACCCATTTGTTCCATCAAACTGGTTCAGTCCATCTATAACATTTTTGGATGCATGACTATGTACAACATCCAATAAGACAACAATTCCTAGCCGGTGTGCTTCATCTATCAATTCTTTCAGTTCGTCTGGTGTACCAAAACGACTGAAAGAAAAAAAAAGATCTCCAATATATGTATCAGGATAGATACGATACTTCTCAAATTACACAGACTAGGATTACATAACTTCATCGGGAATAACGTCATATTTTTCCGCACAAATACAATTCACAATTTGGTTTGTGTTATAGGGTGTGGTTTGAAAGAAGAAGAGTAAAAATTATGATTGCTTGATTTCTAGAATATACATAATAAACATAATCATGATCATGATGAAACTAATTATACTTACCTTGATGGAGCAAAAAAGCTCGTTACTTGGTATCCAAAAGAAGCATAATATGCATGTTCCATGATGGCCATTAGTTGTATTGCATTATAGCCTATACACGATATGACAGAAGATCAAAATATATAATATATATACATAAGGATTCTAAATTCCAGGATTGGTACTAAAAGAGGATTTTTATGTGAAAATAAATTAGTAATGTAATTTTGTAAAAACAGAAAAATGCCCAAATATGCAATAAAACGTTTCAGCCAACAACACGTTGTGTAGGAAGTCTACTAACCCACTTCATATATATAAGGTAATACATTATCTTTAAAGTTCTTATACGAAGCAACACCGTATTCCTCTGATGCTATTCCTATATGACATTCATATATACGTAAGCTTGGTGGTTTTTTTGGGCGTGGGTGGCTTGGTAAAAAAGGCTTGGGTGGATTCCAAAAGGTTGACTCATATAACTTGGTTGTAGTGTTTTGTTGTACATAACTTGCCCATGGAGATATACGTTCAATAATCTCTCCATATGTTGTCTGGATTAACAACTAAAACAGAAATAAACTTAATAAAAAAGTAGTACTTATACCGTAACCTTACTTAGAAAAATGTACTTTCTTTGCATGCTATATAATTCATTCAGACATTCGTTAGCAAGTTGCTAACTTGCTGATCCACATGCAAAACATAGAAAAAATACCGAAATAATTTAGGATAAAAACAAAGACAAGAGATCATGACATAATTTTTTCAAACCTTATACTTCGAACCATGTTTGATGGGTGAGACACCGTCTTTAGCAGGTAAAAATAACTCCCATTTCCCAAATTCCTTTTTTTCATATTGGTGAGATGTTCTATTCCAATCATCTAAAGACAAAAAGCATTATAAGAAATGTTTATCACGGTGTTTATGTATTATGATATATAGCGGCTAGTCACCAGTCTACTCTGAATTTTTTCTTAACAATAACCTGCCACTTTTATAGAATTGGTATTTTGGTGCTAAAAACAATGAAGAAGAAGAAGAAGAAGAAGAAGAAGAAATTTAAAAAATAGATAGGAGTGATAAAATATTTTCACTTTCTTCTTCATCATCTTAATTCAAAGGCTTTAGAATAATCTGCTTCTCCTTTCTTCATACCACCGACATCTTTCAGTTTATACAGGAGAGTTGAGGTGGAGTGACCTTTCCCGAATTCCGATTGCTCTTAGTGGTAGAGACTCAGAAATTCACCGGGATTTTGTGGGAACCAGTTAAGCTGTCTAAGCAAAGTGACATTATGACTGTTATAATCTTGTCATACGTAACATGTTGCAAGTGAAAGATTCAGGTTGTTCTGCTATATTCTCAATAACGTTGTGAATGACGTGTGTTGGACTAACGTCTTTTCCTGTAGTTCATGTAACAGTGTCATTGAAAAATTGATTGATAGCATCAAGATCTACAGTAATGTTTTTGGATTAGGTTGTAGAATGTTGTTGATAGTTTTCCACAAATTTTATTTTTAATGTTTTGTAAATATTCTTGTACATCATAATTTATGATATAGAGATATTTCTGTTTGTTAAAATTGTTACATTAAGACTCTTTCATTTACTTTTATTTTGTTTCCATTTTCTTCTTGTGTAAGTATAGTCAGTACCCTCCTTAGCGTGTGTTTTTCAGTTCTTCTTTTTGTTCTTGAGAAACAACAGTTTGAGTAAAACTTTCAATAAACTATCATCTATTATATTTTAAAGCCAAGTTTCTAAAAATTGTCTTTCGCCACATTATTTTGAAAAAAAAATATTTTCGATAGCTCAGAGGTAAAGGAACAGCAAAACAAAAATATAAAAACGTAGATATCTGATTTTAATTGCAATATTGATAATTATATACATCATTCAAAAGAGAAGAAAAAGCTGTTTCTTTTTGTACCCAAGAGGGTACTGACTATCCTTAAAGAACATTTTTTGCTAAAACCTTAGGATTGTTTTTATGATTAAGATTCATCGATAGATTCGTTCTCTCCTCATCGCCATTAGTAATTTAATAAAAACTTTCAATATCTATATGTTGTAACACATGCTAATAAATAATAAATAAATAAAAATACAATACCTAAGGGAATTATTTTTGGCGGGAATTTAATTTGGCGCTCGGCAAATTTTCTTAAATTTGGCGGGAATTTAATTTAGCGGTCAGCGAATTTTATTAATTTTGGCGGGAATTAAAATTGGCGGCTTTGAGCTAAATCCGCCAATTCCGCCAAATTTAGGAAATTCTTTTTGCAGGGAGTTCTACTGTAGAATTTCAATTTAGAGTTTCAAAACTTTAAATGCGATTCCTTGTAAAAACGAATGAACTCATTATCAGATGCTGATATATAAAATTAAAATTATTGATAATAACAACACAAAACCTACTATGCTAAGACCCTGTAAAGCACCTTTTACAGGATATTTTTTCCTAACCTTTTTTCAACATAATAAACATTATATTGACTGCTGGTAACTTAACTAAAGAAAAAGAGGTAACACTGATGACTTACTGAAATCTCCATATAACCAGACATTATGAGCCCCAGGAATCCATTCTCTGCAAAAAATGCCATTCGTTTTAGGAAGAAGGCCAAAAGATTTATAACTTTCTGAGAATTGTTTGATACTACTTTCTGTTGATTCAATACTATCAAGTACTTCTCTGAAGCTTGAATATCTAGAAATAGTAATTAAAGTATATAAACAAGGTACCAATGTATGATATTACATATATATATAATAGGCTATTATATATATAATAGATTAATTGATTTACCTGGATGAAATGTCACTAACAAAGTCTTTCAAATATGGATCTAACTGAAGCAATTTTTCAAGCTTTGGTGGTGACAATTCTTTCCATGTATTATCCATTTTCTGGTAAGAAAAATATATATGACTTACTCCTAGTTAGAATTAAAGCCTTTTAATAACTGACAATAAAAAAATAGAAGCTAAAATATTTATTCTTTTTCTGTATCTTGCATTTTGTACAAGACATGTTAATATAATACCCCTAAAAATTTTACAGCTGATTTGATTTTCAGATCTCAATAAGGAATTTTAATAAGAAAGTGAGAGCTAAATACAAGTTAGGATTTGAAAAAGAAATTTATTCTAGTCAAAAGGTTGCATCAATGTCCAAACAAAACAGAAAAATTAATAATTTGTGTTTCAAAAGGCTTTAGCAGAAAAAGAAAAAATATTTCATGTGCACAGGTAAAACAAATCTGAAAAACTGGGGATGCAACATTGCCTGTCCTATATATACCAAACACCGAATAGAAGAAAAAGTTTGTTTGTGAAACAAACTACTGATGGATAACATAATGTGCCCTTAACACATTTTCCTATTCTCCCCAACCCAATTATCGTGGAAAACAAGTTTCAACTGTAAGTAAATTAGAATTTTTGTTGATTTTCAAAACACTCAATCATGATTATCACTACAAATTATAAATTAACAAAAAACCTTTTTGAATTAATCAATCAATCTGACGAAAGATATAAGTCTTAGATACAACCATTCTTGATTCTGAAGTGATCATGTCACTTTCTTGAAATATTGCATAATTTATGTCTGCCATTTTATTGGAGAGGAAAACAATAAATGTAATTTTCAAAAGTAGTCTAAGAAGTAGGGAATTCCTTGTATTGCAAGATGCAAAATGCGCAATTTAGTTGTTGGGTTGTCAAAACAATGCTATATATTCTGTATATATATTTGAAATTGAGGTAACTGCTATTAATACGTAGGTTATGGGAAATGTTCTGAGGAGGAAGGACCAGAGAAATATTAAGGACCTGTGAAATTTCTAACAACATGCCAACAAATAAATGACTTGCTTCAACAATTTCTGATAATGAAATCAATTTATCTGGGGCTCAAAGCTCAAAATTGGAATAAGATGAAACTGGCAGTGATGATCGGAAAAATGACCAACCCAAAATCAAGGACTTTCATCCAATGATAAAACTTATGTTCTTCTTCAAGTTACTTTTGACAGACGACTTTGTGGATGCTTTAGTAAAGATAACAAAAGAGTATGCCCCAAAATTGATAAATTCTAACCAACCATTGAGACACAGATCAAAATGGAATTTGTGGAGAGATGTAAATTCTGATAAAATGAGAAAGTACATAGGATTCATTTTTAGCATGGAACTGATATCACTTCCATGTTATAAAAAGAATTGCAGCAAGGACTTTCTTTATAAGAATGAACATTTCTCTTCTATCATGACAAGACAACAATTTGATTCAATCTTATTTTTTCTTCAACTTAGCCCAGGTTTCATGAAGATTGAAGATAAATATAATTATATATCGATACTTAATTTTTATATAAAGTCAAACAAGAATACCCCTCATGCATACATCGAACGTGTTAACATAACTAATATTTTTTGTTGTTTATTTTACATTGGTCTGTTTTGTTTGTTTGTTTGTTAAATACCGCAAATGTAGTAAATAATTTAACTAGTTCAAGTAATGTTTTATAAAAGCTTCAAAAGAGAATTATGCAGGTACAGTCTATGAGTAGTGTTGTCATTCCGATAGATGTGACATATATATTATATACTTGCTTTAATCCAGTGAGGACGTTTTAGGAGATGTTTCGAAATTTGGAAGCTTGGTTGAAACAGAGATTTGCGTAGACGTAAAAAGTATCAATAGTCAAGATAAAATGCAAGTGATAACAATGCCCTTAAAAAAATTTCCCATAGTAAAATTGTGAAAACTTGACCAAGAAATACTATATAATTAATGTTTTGGAGTTAAAACTCAACATAAAAATTGCTAAAAATTCAGGGTTTGATGAACTAAAAAGATTTTTGTTGATTAATTATAAAAATTTCCAGGACTAGTGACCACCCTGATAATTCTATAATTTTAGATGGCTGACCCTGTATTTAACATGTAAAATCTTATTCTTATTTTTACTTTACGTTATGTAGGGACACCCGTTTGGTATTAATGTTCCATTTTGACGAGATCTCGGGAGCACTTGAGAAAATTTCAGAAACTCCATCCAGGCTGCTATGAATGATTGGAGTCCGGGCTAGTCTCGTTGTTGCTGTTAATTCCATGAGGGATTCAAAAACTTCAGAAAAAAATATTGGGAGCGTCAAAGCAACGAGCTAGAAAACAGTAGAGGGCGAACTCGCTCTGTTCTATTGTGATGAGTAGTGGGTCTGTCACAATCTTTTGATCTTTCTCCTATCACCATTATTTAGAGGTTTTTAAGAGGCGCTTAGAAATACAAAAGTTTTAGTAACCACTTTAAACTCTATTTTGAAACTCAAGCGTTCATAGTGTCCTTTCTAGTTAACATTAATTCCTAATTTTTTCACTGGATATGAATTTCATCTTTGTTTATACTCAGGGAAAAACCCTTTAATGAAAATACTGGATACACCTGACAAAAAAAGCAATTTTTGTTAGGGTATGTAATTTAGTAGGTAGATAAGTTACGCTTTGAGAAAAACCACTCCATCCAGTGAAATAGACCCCACACCTCGTTTTTCGGCTACATGAAAGAAAAGCAAAATAAATGGAATATCAATAGAATATTTGCGCAATCAAATGTGTAAACAGAGAGTTCACCCTCTATTGTTTTCTAGCTCGTTGGTCAAAGTCATCCTTTCCAAACAGGTAGGGACACAGATTAACAGTTAGCCATGTGTCAAAACAAATGAAAAAGGCAACAAATATTGAGCTGCAACAGAAGCAAAAAACTTATATCTTATATCTTTCAGTATCTTGATGTTGAATGTATTAATTTTCCAATATCAATAAACAAAAAACAGCCCAAAACCACATAATGCAATTATCAGCATAAAAAGGAGTAGATATCTGTGTCTGGATATCATCATTTATTACATACAGTCTTAACAATTTCAAAACTTTTGACTTCCTTGCACTTTGCAAATATAATACTGTCAACAGTCTGACAGTCCAGCATGCAATACTTGCTTATCAGTACAAAGAAGAATCTTTATGACTACTTCATTCACGACAGTTCTGTCATTTACCTACTCAATACTTGCATGTGCATGCGTTGCGTGCATGTGTGTGTCTTGCAGGTTTTTGTCATTTTGTCGTTTGTTTGTTTTGTTGTTGTAAATTGTATAATAGCCTCTACCCTATGTCATATGTGAAAGTAAGTTACTTTCAGCCAACTGCCCGGCTTAACTTCTCGCCATCACGCCTTGCACCCGCCATTGCCCGAAATAATAGGGTATTTTCGCCCTGCATCCACAATGCATTTTGAAAATCGTTTAATAGGGAAAGCCCTTTCTAATTACGAGTCACGTGACTAAAGCTGAAAAGGATTTTGGAAAACCTTGCAAATCCAGATGGGCGTGCAAAATAATTCCATTCGAGATTTTGAGAAGATCAAGTGAGCATTAAAAGATGGCAGATCCGGAAAACTTGGAAACAGAAAAGGTTTATGTTTGTTTGTTATTTATTATGTTAAATTTATCAACATTAGTTTCTTATATAGTATACTTATTTCTATTTAATGCTAATTTTTACTACCATATTTAATTTCTTGTAATTAAGGAAAAGCTAAAACCTAGCTTGATACATTTCTTTTACTTTCATTGAAAACATGGATTTATTTCTGTATATATATGTTACTATAACATTTGACTATGTTAAGAGATTCCTGTATATCTTTTAACATATAAAGATTATTATTATTGTACTATCTGGAGATTAAATAAATGTAATTAAGCTACAAAAAATCACTAATATCTTGCCAAACTTCTAATAACAAGTTATAAAAATTCCAAAGGGCATTCCATTTACATCTGTTTTTGTTGTTCCCCATTTTCTGCTTTTTTCTTGCTAATTTGTTGATTTGTTAGCTGAATTCTTAACTAAATTTGAAATTTTTTTTTTAATTTTTAGACCGGTAAATCTGACACTTATTCTGTTGCTACGAAGCCTATCAAAAAAGCAAAGAAGGGAAAGAAGGACAAAAAAGCTGAACTAGCTGATTTGAAAAAAGAGTTAGAATTGGTAAGTTGTGCTACCTACTAAATGAATATTATTAAATTTAAATGTTTACTATGGTTTTGCCATTTTTTTAACCTGTACCTTATTGTAAACCCATGTAACTAAACTGACATAAAGACTAAAGTATGTATAGAAATATTTTGGTTTACAATAGCATCCTAGCAGGAGAGTTTAAGAACAGAGGCTAATATCCGCATATTACCATATAATGTAGCTTGTAAATCTGGATTTCAGATTTAATGGCTCAACATCTGGAGCTTTAAATGGCAATAACTTTTGGAAAGATGATAATTCCAATCGTTCGATCACATATTTTCAGAAGTTTTGATTATTTTTGTTAATTTTCAAAATACTCAATATTTAGTTTATTTTTTTTATAATAAAAATTGTCCTGAACCTAACCCTGACCCATCACAAAGGTAAATGTTATAATGAAGAAATATTTTGATAATATTATTAACAGGTTTGCAAATATCAGAGATTTTTCCTGCATTCGATTGACGGATTGTAATTTTCATCTTTCGTAACTTTTGATGCAGCCATTTTTAGAAAGTGTTTTTTAGATTTTTGGTCAATGTTGGGATATTTTTTATATATTATAAAGTAATACACAATTTTTTGGGAGGAGTAAATCCCTAAAACTTGTACCAAATCATTGTTTTGCAATATATTTCTTTGCAAATGAGTGTTATCACTGTTTATCTATTTATTAATATTTATAGACACAACATAAAGTTGAACTTGATCAATTGCTTCAGGAGTATGAATCAAGTGTTCAAAATGGTCTAACTAAGGAAAAGGCAAGGTTTAATCTAGAAAGAGATGGACCAAATGCACTTTCTCCACCAAAGCAGACGCCTGAATGGGTCAAGTTTTGCAAACAACTATTTGGTGGTTTTTCTATGCTACTTTGGATTGGAGCTGTTCTCTGCTTCTTTGCTTACATCATTCGTATTACTCGTGAAGAAGATCCTTCCATGGATGAATTGTATTTGGGTATTGTCTTGGCTGTAGTTGTTATAATCACAGGATGTTTTTCATACTACCAGGTAACTTTGTTGGACATAGATTTATCGTACTTTTTATGGCTGTAAGTACTGCACCTATAAAATTTTATGTATATATATATCTAGATTTTTTTATTAATGCTTCATGTACCAATACAGTATCTGGGATTCAAAATACCTTATATCTGCTTGCATAGACCTTAGGCCAACACAATGTCTATAAGTTTGTGTCCAGAGAAATGTGCAATGAACACACATGAAAAACATTTTACACAAGTGAAAAAATGCAAATTATGACTTACAGAAAAAAATTTTTGAAGAAAGAACTATACCAAATGAAAGAAAGTAATTATGAATCAAGTTTTGTTTGTCTTTCCCAAAGCTGGAGCTCTCTGAAGAAATTTACCATAGGGTGGACAAAAAAGTTAAGCAGATAAATTCAAAAGGAAGTAAGGATAAAGGGTTTCTTATAAAACCACGTTTTAGTTGTTATCGTGATAACAAAAGAAATAGATGCAAATGCAATTACCAAAACTTTTTATTACTTTAGTATACATTGCACTCGTGTGTCACACATGTAATCATTTTTAAGGCATTGAGCCTTGTTGCACAGCAAACATGTCCACCGCCACCAAAATTTCTTTTATAATGGCAATTTGTAGTCACTTTTTCACACTTAAAGATTAACAACCATCAAATATCCAGTTTACACTTATGTGCAATGTGCTGCTTTCAGGAATTAAATACTATTTGAAAATTAGTAACTCGTTAAATCTACAGGTCAACAATAAGTTATGTAGTTAGGATAGCTTTTAATTTCTGTTTGTTATTTACAGGAAGCGAAAAGCTCGAAAATTATGGAAAGTTTTAAGAAGATGATTCCACAAGAAGCAAATGTTTTGCGTGATGGAGTAAAGATAAATATCAATGCTGAAGATTGTGTAATTGGTGATATTGTGTATGTCAAGTTTGGTGATCGTATTCCAGCAGATATCAGGGTGATTGAATCACAGGGATTTAAGGCAAGTTCAATTATTTTAAACAATTTCATTGCCAAATATTAGCAGACCTTAGTAAATTTTATGTTACTTATTATATAATTATTCTACTGTCACATGTAACAGGTGTATACTTTCTCTCATTCTTTGGTAATGTTTTTTATTGTGTACAGAGATTATTTGATTTTAGCAATAGTTAAAATTGTTTGCAGTATACACATTTTTTACACTATAAATTTTCATCTCTGTAGGTTGATAATTCTTCATTAACTGGAGAATCAGAGCCTCAAAGCAGAAACAGCGAACTTACCTCTGAGAATCCTTTAGAAACAAAGAACTTGGCTTTTTTCTCTACTAATGCAGTTGAAGGTACTGCTGTTGGAGTTGTGATAAATGTTGGAGATAACACTGTCATGGGTCGAATTGCTAATCTTGCCTCAGGATTAGGATCTGGTAAAACACCAATTGCTTTGGAATTGGAACATTTCATTCACATCATCACTGGTGTTGCTGTATTTTTGGGTGTTACCTTTCTCATTATCTCTGTTGCTCTTGATTATCATTGGTTAGAAGCTATCATTTTCTTGATTGGTATCATTGTAGCTAATGTTCCTGAAGGTCTTCTTGCAACTGTTACAGTAAGTTTTATCACTTTTTTGTAAATGGGAATTTCAATATGTACTGGTACTTATTTTATCTGATCTAAAAATTATTAGGAGTTTGTAATCAAAAAGACTGTCTTTTCTTATATTAATGAAGAAACTTGTTTTTTGTTTCCTTATTTTTGAGATGCAGTATTTTGCTTTTAACTTTTAGGTATGTTTGACATTAACTGCCAAGAAAATGGCTGCCAAAAACTGTTTAGTCAAACATTTAGAAGCTGTTGAAACCCTTGGTAGTACATCTGTAATTTGTTCTGATAAAACTGGAACTCTAACTCAAAACAGGATGACTGTTGCTCATATGTGGTTTGATAAGATGATTGTTGAAGCTGATACTACTGAAGATCAATCTGGAATATCTCATGATAAAGGTTCAGAGACATGGCAAGCTTTAGCTAAAATAGGTGCCCTCTGCAATCGTGCTGAATTTAGGGGTGGTCAAGAAGATTTGCCAATTCTTAGGTGCGCTCAAATAGTATTTGAATTAACAAAGGATGTACCTTTGAAAAATTATACAATTTCTAATAACAATGTTAATATTTGTTCACTGTGTTTAATTTTGACCCCTACATCTCTCAGGAATTTTTTAGTCTTAAAAATGGATAATTTGTTTTCTATTTTTGTGATGCTTTGTCCTTCATTTTGAAAATTTAACCATCCACTAAATTACAAAAGATTTTCTCAATCAAATTTATTCAAAAACTCAAGACTAGTTTTTTAATTAAAGAAAACTTGAATTCAATAAATCTTGTTCAACAATTTAGAAATGCAAAATTGGAATCGTTTATATTTTCCTTTTTTAGAAAAGAATGCAATGGTGATGCATCAGAAACGGCTATTTTGAAATTTGTTGAACTCTCTGTTAGTGATGTGATGGGTACCCGTCAGAGAAATAAGAAAATCGTTGAAATACCATTTAACTCCACAAACAAGTATCAAGTATCCATTCATAATCAAGAAAGTGAAACTGATAGTAGATTTTTATTAGTCATGAAAGGTGCACCTGAAAGAATATTGGATCGTTGCTCTACAATCCTAATTAAAGGAGAAGAAAAACAATTGGATGAAGAGATGAGAAATTCTTTCAATGAGGCTTATCTCACTCTTGGTGGGCTTGGTGAACGTGTTTTAGGTTTCTGTCATTACTACCTCCCATCTGAAGAATTTCCACCAGATTTTGAATTTAGTTCTGATGACCCACCAAACTTTCCTTTGTCAAACTTATGCTTTGTTGGTTTGCTGAGTATGATAGATCCACCAAGAGCTGCTGTTCCAGATGCTGTTAGTAAATGCAGAAGTGCAGGTAATTTTCATGCAAACTCTTTACTGCCATCTTTTGTACATGAATTTTTATTAACCCTTTAAGTGCCGTTGTTCACTATAGTGCACATCTGGGGTCAAAATTTTCGTGTCTGCTTCCTGGAGCTGTAACCTTTGACCACTTCAAAATGATGGTTGATGATTGAGGCCCATATGAAAGAGAATTAAATTCTCTGTCGACTGGTACCAAACACGTTTGATTTTGACGAACACAGCAACTTAGCGCAATTTGAAAATGGAACTTACTGCTCAATTTTCAAACTCAAAAAGGGCCGGCACTTAAAGGGTTAAAAATTTTTATGGTCATGATCTGTTTCCCATTTTACATGACCTGTTATTATCCAATTGGTATATATTTATTATCTGCAAAAAATAATGACTTTTTTCTTTTCATTTAAAAGTCTGAAAACCATTTTCAAGTGTCAACGATATTAAATCACATCTCATAAATTGCAAATAGGTATCAAAGTCATAATGGTTACAGGAGACCATCCAATTACTGCCAAAGCTATTGCTAAAGGTGTTGGAATTATCTCTGAAGGAAGTGAAACAAAAGAGGATATTGCTGAAAGATTAAATATTCCTGTTGAGGAAGTAAATAAACAAGACGCAGCTGCTGCTGTTGTTCATGGAGGTAAGTTAAACTACTCAAACCTACTTAAGGCAATCACTTCCACTATCAAAAGGTGAAATGATCACTTTTGGTTTCAAATGTTTAAAGACAAAAAAGTTGTTATGGTTGAATTAGGCGGGTGTTCTAGTTATGATTATGACCGGTTTAATTTCTTTTATTGTGTGTCACTTTTTCATCACAAAATAAAGGCATTATTTTACTCAATTTCAAACTATTGATATTATAGCTCAGTTAAAAGACATGGATTCTGATGAAATAGATGACATTTTGAAATACCATTCTGAAGTTGTGTTTGCACGTACATCACCACAACAGAAATTGATCATTGTAGAAGGTTGTCAACGTCAAGGTGCTATTGTGGCTGTTACTGGTGATGGTGTAAATGATTCTCCTGCTCTAAAGAAAGCTGATATTGGTATGTTTTGATAAAGTATTTTTAGTAATATTAATTAAAATGTATGCATATAGTAATTAGGTGTTTACTGGGAGAATTGTCAGTACAAAGTTAGATTCACTGTCAATATAACTTTTTACTTTTTTCTTTAAGGTGTTGCTATGGGTATTGCTGGATCGGATGTATCCAAACAAGCTGCTGACATGATTTTATTAGATGATAATTTTGCTTCTATTGTCACTGGTGTTGAAGAGGGACGTCTCATCTTTGACAATTTAAAGAAGTCTATTGCCTACACGTTAACCAGTAATATTCCTGAAATTTCTCCATTCTTGATGTTCATTTTGCTCAGCATTCCTCTACCTCTTGGCACTGTCACTATCTTATGTATCGATTTGGGAACTGATTTGATACCTGCTATTTCCCTTGCCTATGAAAAGGCAGAAACTGACATCATGAAAAGAAAGCCTCGTGATCCAGTCCGTGATAAATTAGTCAATGAAAGATTGATCAGTTTGGCATATGGTCAAATTGGTATGATTCAGGTAAATGCTGTTTATTAATAATGAAAATAGCAACTCATTTCAGGTATTTGTGTAAACCTTGTCTAAAAATATTAGTATGAGTAAGTATGCTTATGTGACCAAGAGTAGTTTTTAACCACTTGAATTTATATTAAGCGTATATAAATTTATCAAAATAATTTCGTATAAAGTAGAAACAGAACAAAGTAGACTCGTTATATCTTTTATAAACATGTAGCTAGAAAGATTTGCTGGGAAGCTAAAAAGTTGTCAAAATAGACATTCCTCTGTGCAAAAGAGACGAACGTACTTTTCCCTTTAAATTGAGAAGAAATACCACTTTGAAAAGTCATATAATCAGCTATGTTTTCCTTAAAAGTGATTACAAGTAAAGTTTACAAAGAGATTATGCCCTGTAGATAGATTTACTATAATTATAAAAATACATATTTTAGGCAATTGCTGGATTTTTCAGTTATTTTGTAATCATGGCTGAAAATGGATTTTTGCCAACTTTTCTTATTGGGTTGCGTGCTAAATGGGATAACAAGGAACTTAATGATGTAGAAGATTCTTATGGAAGCGAATGGACATACGCTCAAAGAAAGAACTTGGAATATACTTGTCATACAGCTTTCTTCACTACAATTGTTGTTGTACAATGGGCTGATGTAATTATCAGTAAAACAAGAAGATTGTCAGTTTTTCAACAAGGAATGTCGTAAGTACATGTTCAAGTTTACCAAGTGTCATTTTAGCCTCATTCCAGAATGAAATAGGAAAAACCCTTTTTCGTTTTATTTTGCTAGATAAGATAGGCTGGGTTCTTTTTTAAGTAGCAAACTGAACGTTTGTAAGAAAAACTTTATCGTGTGGTGCTTTTTCTAAAATTAAAACTTTTAAAAGATGAAATTTTAAAGTTTTCATGTCGGACATGCTTATTTAATTCACATTTACAATTTTTTTCATTCAGAAATTGGATGTTGAACTTTGGCTTGCTTTTTGAGACCGCGCTTGCTGCTTTCTTGCAGTATACACCTGGTTTGAGCACTGGATTGAAATTACGTCCGATGAATTTCACATGGTGGTTCTGCGGTGTCCCATTTAGTTTATTGATCTGGGTTTATGATGAAATTCGACGATACTTAATCAGAAAATATCCGGGAGGTAAAAATCTTATATTGAAATTTCTTGATGAGATGGTATGCATATGTTCCCCACAAACTCTGTAAAGTTTTATATTAACAATTTTTCTTCATTTTAGGTTGGGTTGAACACGAAACATATTACTAATTTTGCAAAATGAAAGACATTATAGACACTCTTCGATGTAGATGCAACTACGATTTTTTGTTTAACAACTCACTGCTATATATTTAAGCGGTATATTGTACTAATTAAATTTTCCTTTTAAGTATGTATGCGTAATATTTTCCATTTAAGTATGTATGCGTAATATTTTCCATACTTATGTATCTTTGTTAGCTTATAAACAGGTGCAAGTATTCTCTTTTTCATTTCATTACTTTATGAATACATTGAAAACAATATGTAAATGTTGTCAACTTGTCATAATAATTTTGTTTTTCTGCTGATATATATTACCTTAATGGAAAATTAGGCACCTAGAGTATTTAATGGTATATGGAAACCATGCTCTGTGTTTGTATTAAAACCGAACGTATTGTTTCAAAATGGAATAGATTTCATAACTTTAAATATTGCGTAACCTGTATACATCGATGATAAAGGGAAAGAAAAGTACGAGGCTACACGCTTTTTTTTTATAAGAATAGTGTACTTCGACTGAGGGTCAAGTATTCTTAACGTATTCTTATTATTTCAGAGAAAAATTTTTCTTTCCCAGACAGCTTATGTGTGTAATTCTAATAAAGATATCAGCTACGTATTTAACTGAATCCTCACTTGCAGCACTTGTTTATCTTTCATCCATGTTTATTTTTACACGAAACGTATACACACACGAAAGAAAGTACTCTTTAGTTAAATTATCTGTGTCACTTTTGTTTTCCCATTTTCTGAAAAATGACATTCTTATTCTTATCAATTGACTAAAACTCACCCTGGAGGGTATTCTTACGATTTGGCCAATTTTCACCCTGCTATTCTTATAAAAGGTATTCTTATAAAAAAAAAGCGTGTATTAGGCACCAGAGAGTACTAGTAATTAAAAAATATTGTTCTGCAGGAATTAAATCCAGAAATGGACAATCACAAAACTGAACCAGCACAATAAACAGAAGAAATAGAAACAATATATACCGTAATGCTTCGAATAAACTATTTGATAGTTTTAGTACTTTTGGTTCATTGTCTGAAGCAGTAGCATGTAGGGATGGCCATAATTGTTAACAAATATACGTTGGCGTTTTTTGTTAATTTTTATTAAATTTCGTTGACACGTACGCATTGCTTTTTTATCTTTCGTAAATCTAAATCTATATAAGAGATGTAATTAAACTTTCCCGGGATTTTGGGCTTTCTGGAAGCTTTGTTAAGTAACTCCAGGGGACTTGCTACTTTCTCGAAGAGTTACAGTCCAAGCTTGTAGATTTTCTTTCCTCGTGTTGTACTTGGCTAAGAATAAACGGGATCTTGCAATCTGCTACTGTATCGCAAGTTGAAGATAAGGATTTTGGAAAAGTTTCAAATGATGCAAAAACTCTGATTCCGAAAATTACACTCACCACTATTTTCAAAACTAGCTGTAAAAAGCAACAGATTCATGAGCAAACCAACAAATGCCACTCTGTGACATATTCATTCAGGCTTTAATTATGTCTTCACCTCTGCTGTAAAAGCCAAGAAGAGTGACAAAAGCAAAAGAACATGGCGAATTATTGTAAAAGCGCTTAGCTCAATGGAAAGATAGTGATATAGGCTCACTTGCGAGAGAAGTGAGATTTATTCAATCGTCTCTAAAACCAATTAGTAGGATTATTAGTTATTCGAGTGGAGCGCTAATTCGAGAGGGGCGCTTATAAAAATTCTTAGTTTTAATCACTCGACTTTAAATTTGTTTTCAAAATAAATGTAAGACCTATATACAAAATGATATAATATATCACCCAAAACTCGAATAAGCGCCCCCTTTAGCTCTAGAGGGGCGCTTATTAAAAACATTGCAAAAGAAAGGGGGCGCTAAATCGAGCATTTACGGTATGTGTATGACTCAATAGATGGAACGCTCTATGAAGTCTTTTCCTATGAGCTTTTCTAGTTCTGTATATATCTTTTCACGGAGGGAGTATGGGTAACGCCATAGTCTTTGTGCAACAGGAGTTACAGATTTGTTTACATATAACCGATGCGTATAATCTTTAAGCAAACCATCTCCCTAAAAAACGTCCCGATATTTGTGCAGAAGATTTTCCATATTGGCAACTTCAGGAGTTGAATCGCTGCTCTCCTTCGTGGTGATCTTTCCGCTAATCATCAAAACAAGTTTCTGTGGTTTTACTTCGTTGAATAATTTTATATAATCCAACGAGACACGCATTTTTTGACAAATTATTTTCAAAAGAATCGTTCGGCATGATATTTATCGTGTCAGAAAATAATTTCTCATTTCCTTCTACAAGCAATGTCATTTTTCCGAGACGACCTTACCATTTTGCGCTCCGACCACACAGACCCATAAAAGTGTCACACTACCCACCGACCCATTTTGTAAGTCTCTTGAAAGTATCCTAAAATACTTTTGATGTTTAGAAATGACGTCACGAACCATGACAACTGTTTATTTAGTATGATTATTTACTTCTACTTATTTAGTTTTATTTGGATTAACTTTTACCATTTTTTTGCACATTAAATTTACTTATATTTACATTTGGGGTCAAACCGTACACTAAATACGAAAACCGGGCCCCCGGATATTTTGGGCACGTCTATGACGTCATCAAAAATTTGAATTACTAAAAATCTTGTTCTATGAGGTTGGTTGATCCCTCATTGGAAAAGTAATCGGATATAATATTAAAACTACCAGGCCGGTTCCAAGATATCAATTTTTTTTTAAAGAATTTTATCTAAGGGTGAAAAAGGCTTATTAATAATGTCATAAAACCTTATTATTACTAATAAATTTCGTGAACGAGATTAAAAATGGTTACAACATAGATTGAAAACCAATGATTTCCGGCTTTTTCAGAGATTTCATCGTTAGTTTTTATATCCATGCATACATAAATACCATTTAATAATTTATTCTTCTCAACAAATATTTTAAATTCGTCCAAAGCTAAATCATTAATAAATTGTTTTCTAATTTTTGAATCACGTGTCATCATACATCTCAACTCGTTCGTATTCATCGTCAATAATCTTTAATCACGTTTCGGAATTTATCCACGGATATGGTGTTGTCGAAATCAGCATAGACTATCACGCTTATTGTAGATGGTAACGCTTGTTGAAATTCCAATTCGATTTTCAGTGTACCTCGTTTGATCGGTTCTATATGTCTGCCGTTACAGATTGATGGTGAAATGTCAAAACCAAACAAAGAGTATCCGTTTTTATAGTCTTTTCTGTGAATATCAATTCCTTCATCACGATTAATTTTCCCAGTGGTTGTAAAAATACTTCTAAATCCATCTAAAAATATATCGCTTTCAAAATCCAACTTTAAAGGTTGAGCAGGTAACGATTCTCCATTTACAAAAGTAGCCACTTTTCGCACCAAGTAATGTTTGAAATTAAAAGGATTCTTTTCATAAACTCCACTTAAAGAACGTTATCTACCATTCCGATAAACACTCGATTAGGTAGCTGTCCTTGATAGCAATTATCCCAAATGAATGACGTCAAACCAGCAGCTACAGAGTGTGTTCTTACATCAACTTATTAATAGGATAGAGAGCTGGAATCTTTTCAAAGTTTTGTTGAATTTCGATAAATTTATGTGGAGTCAGTTGAACTTTTCTTGTACATAAAACTGCTTCAACGATATTAAGTTTATATCGTGGATTTTTTCACAGCTGACATCAACATAAAACTCGATCGGTTTCGATGCAGGGTAACTTTAATCGGTAGAGCATTCAGCAACAATCTACCTTGATGAAATATATCAGAATGCAATCGTCCAGAAACCTCTACAATCTTGATTGTTTTAAAATAATCAAGCTTTTCGCGACACGTAGAATTCTCATCATGGATCTAATTCTTCTATAGATTTATCTTTAAGGTACAAACCCATCTCGAGAACTTTTTGCATCAATACTATAATTTAACAGAGTTTCGATATAGGCTCGATATGAATACGTATTGCTAGACGAGGAAATCATAGTACCTCCCATTTTGATATCTACTTGATTGAACACACTTCCAAAAATGTAATTTACAGGTGCAACAACATCTGTAACAGCTAAATTTGCTCCGTCGCCTTTTTGGATTTGAATTTTTAATTTAACAAACGTATTTGCAATATCCACAAACTTGTCAGTTGCATTTTCAATCAAAAATTCCAACGGTCCATTGTCATTAAGTTTTGAAATGGGATAGATATCTTCATAAAATCCATGTTGAATATCATTTTGTGTAAATGAAGGTATAAAAACATCAGTGTCTGATAAAGTACATTCCAAATGAGGTTTATCTGTCATGTTTTAACCGAAAATATCTGACTTTATTTTTTTTTTAACTCGCTTTGGTGTGTTTCTTTTGATGTCACGCTTTCTACTGGTACATCTATCTTGTACATGTTGACTTATAGTAGAAAGGCCTTCTTGATGTCACGCTTTCTACTGGTACGTCTATCTTGTACATGTTGACTTATAGTAGAAAGGCCTTCTTGTATTGCTTCTATTGTGTTTTGTTTTGCTCTTTGCTTAATAGATTCTTTTAGAGATTTCCCTTGTGATGTATTTTGCATTACTTGAATACCAGTTTTTAATGCTTTTTTACCTGCGGTTAACAATCCTTTATTTAGTACTGGAGCAAATGAACGAGCTAAACCTTTAAAAAATCCGCCAAGGCCATAACCTTTTTGCATGACAGGTCCTCTAAACGATGTTAAAACGTTACAATATTGCCAAGGGGGAGAATAATACAAAGATATTTTAACCATTTTAGTCATAAAATTTTGCAGTTTTTCTTCTAAAGACAAGTGTAATGATTGACTTTCCAGCTTCAAATGAAATCAATTCACCAGTGTCATCCTTTAAATTAATTTCCAAATCATTGATATTTTCACGACTTAAAGGTACAAAATGCGGTCTATCATAGTGTATCCAATTAATTTCACCAAGATTTGAATTTACAGGAACGACGCGTAACAAGGGAACTTTATAATCTCCAACATGTTGATTGGTAATAATGTCAGTGTAAGCATATACAGAATCATAAGTGTGAGAAACATCAACCATACTATCAGATTGTATCTTTGCAACTTTAATCGTTGAATCAGGTTGAAAGCCAAGAATCCTTCCAATATCAGAGTTGTTAAAGTCAAGATGACAGCCATCGGATAAATTAATAGATAGTTTCTTTGTTGTATGATCCATTGAATATTGAATCGGTCGAGAATCACCAGTGAATTGGATAGTGACCAGGAGAGATTTTAATTTCACGTTTGAATATAACACTTGCAATTTCTTTTTCATTCAAAAGAGCTTTTCGTTTCAATGTTTCTTCTGCCAAATCTTTATCTCTTCCAATAGGAAAGAAACGATTAAGTTCTTCTATCGTGAGATTGTAATAATTTTTAATGATTATATTTTCCCCCTTTCTAATGTTATACCAACGATGCGGAAATTGAATTTCTTGTAATGCTACTTTTGTCGATAATGATATGGTTGATGATGAATATTTCTTCAGTCCAAAGTTGATCATACCTCTTTTGAAAGATAGTTTTCTCAATACTAATGCGTACTTTATCACCAACAGACAATTTCTTAATAGAATGAGTCTTGTTTTGTCCATACCAATTGATCCATACTTGGGGAGCATTTCCTTGATTCACGTCTACAGGTTTCATTTTAATAGAGCGATGATACGAATTGTTATACCTCCAAACCAACTTTGATAATACATCAACATACTTTCGAGTATTATTCTTTGTTAAATACTTAAACATGATACCTTTTATGGTACGGTTTAATCGTTCAACGACACTTGCTTTCTTTCACTGTTTGTTGTGAATAGTTTAATATCTCTTTTTTCCAACGTTGTTTTAACATGTGAATTTAAAAACTCTGTTCCTTTGTCAGTTTGAATCATTTTCGGTTCACGATTTGTAAATATTCTCTGAATAGCTGATTTCAATTCGAGTGCTGTTTTTGTTTTTAAAGGTTCTATCCATGCAAATTTACTAAACGGTAACAGGAAAAAATCAACCCAGGAAAAAATCCACCCGGAAAAAAACCACCCGGAAAAAATCCACCGGAAAAATATCACCCTAAAAAAGCCACCCAAGAAAAAATCCACCCAGGAAAAAATCCACCCGGAAAAAAACTGCCCACCATAGATATGACGCTCATTTG
>JAUEKX010199738.1:0-22635 GCA_031834005.1 Dendronotus venustus
AATTCGGTAATACTTGGAAGTAACGACTGAGTGTTTAAATGTCCAATCGAAATGCGATTCTTGTGTTGGTTGAGAGAATGGTACTTTAATATTAAAAGCTAAACTTTGTTTTTATCTATGTGTAATATTTTAAACAGAACAATGGATTGTTAATGATATGCTAATAAAACATAAATAGACAAGCCATATTGTTATTTTTTTGAAATTTAGCTTTTGAATTATGTGTTAATTATGCTTAATATAATGTACCACCTGAAGGTAAGGTAGCTTCACCAAGGTTACAATATGGCAAGATGAGGTGGTGAGATTATAAGAAAAAAATCAACTAGTATGGCAACACATAATAACAAACTAACTCCAGCCCTCTTTATTTATAAAGCTTTTTCAACAGTTTCAAAGGTTATAGTTTTAGTTTAATGTCATATATAATTTGTTTTTGTTACACCTGCATCATGTAATTGATAATTTTTATTTGTGGTTGATTATTACTTTATTTTTATTTTGTTTTCAGGAAATTTGCAAAATGCAAACAGAACTTGAGAATTTGAAAATGAATTTGGTACACATATATTTCTTATCACAATATTTACATTTTTCAAATACCTTATTCTCTCAATTAAACAACTTGTTGCTTATTGGAGAGGAGCGCTAACAAGAGAGCTTATAAAAAAATTTTTGAAAGCAAAACATTAACATAAAAATTTCAGAAATTAAGAAAGCAACATTTTTCTTTTCATCATTTAGATGTTTTAAAAATATAGTCTTTTGTTTCAATTTTGTAAATATTTATCGTTTTTCCTCTATATTCTAATCAGCACCTGGGCGCTTATTAGAGAGGGGTGCTTATAAAACATTTTTGGATGCCAGGAGGGTGCTTACTAGAGAGGGGTGCTAATTAGGGAATGCGGTATTTTTATTCTGAAAATGTTTATTAGTTCTTAAAAATGATTCCTTTAAATCAATCAATTATTGATGTTATCTTCTTTAGGTATTAAAAGATGAAGTAGATGCATCTCAAAGAAATGTATGTTCTAATCTTTTGTCTTAGAATAATTACAAGCTATTCATGATCTACATATGTTTTTTTTATTGCAAATAGCATAATGTGATTTAGAATAATACATTAGAGGAAGGACATGTATTATATATACTTGAATAATTTTCGCTTATATTTTTATTCAGACATTTACTAATTTATTATTTAGGGTGATGATGTGAAAGAAAAAGATCAGTATGTTTTAATTAACTTTTTCTGTGGGAACATTAGCTAGATATTAGATGAGGGTTGGCTTTTCTCTAAAGATGTTGTATCATAATTTCTACTTGGCAAAAAATATTGTTTATTATATTTTTTCTTCTTTTCAATTTACAGAGAAATCGAAGACCTAAAAATGCAGCTATTAAAAGCAGACGAAGCATATAAGGTGGAAAATATGTAATGTTAATTTTGTTTTAAAGAGATAAAAATTCTCTACTTAATACTTTCTGTATCAGAACTTCTTTCTTTTATTTAGGATTTTGAAAAGAAAAAGAAGAATGATGAAGATACCTTGAATTCATTGGTAGTTTGATTTTCTTCCTTTTAAATTATCATGTTTAATACATTGATTTGAAATTGAAATTTGATTTTTTAGTATCGTATTATTTAGATTACCAAAATGGAAGATATTATAGCAACTAAAGAAGGCAGTATTAAGGTAGGTGGATTTCCATTAACCTATACAATCTAACAAGCTCATTGTATTATGACTGACATATACTTATCATATTATGCTAGAAAAAAGATTAAGAGTTTAGATTCTTTTGTTTCTGCTTTTGTATGTGATCTTGTGATGCTCTTTAAACTCCCTAAATATTTTAGTGGGCAATTTTCAGATTTTGAAAAAAATATTAAGTATTGAAATAGCTTCTAATCTGTTATACCTTACCCATATTAATAGTTAAAACATTTGCTATTTTATTTGTTTTTAATAAATTGATATTTTAATCCATTTTAATGTACATCTCTTTTATAAGTCAAAAGTTTTTTTTCTGTACTTGCTAACCTTTTGTTCATTGTAGGCTTTACAAAGAGATGTTGAAAAGTTAGCAGGCAGTCCTGAACGAGCGAACCAGCACTACAAGGTATTAAGCTGTTAATCTCCAAGGAAAAAATTAATTCTTCTTCACATGTTTGTTTTTGAACATAATTTTATTTCATTTTTAGTTCATTTTGTTATTTTTATGTTCTATCTACAAAAGAGCATATCTTTTATTCAATAAAAGTTTAAACTCTCTCAACATTAGTAGTCGAACTGTGAAAAAAATGTTTTACAATTTTGTAGTCTTCATGAAACGATTAAAATAAATAATAGTGTTATGGTTTTCAAGAATTGTTCCATTGTTTACTTTTTAATCCCAAGTATCCTATAAAACAATGCATTTACGAATCTCTATTTTTAATAGTTTGACTGTAAGAAGTTGCTTAAGATGTAGTATTAGTTACATACAAGCTGACTCCCAGTGACGCGTTTTAAATAATGTTAAACTATTTTACTTATATTACATTCTCTTGTTTTACTTTTGCTCAGAAATTATATGAAAGTCAATCAAAGGAGATTGTTGATAAAGATAAACAAATTGCAGATCTCATTAAAGATTTGATAGCAAAAACTAATTTGGCTGAGGTACAGTTGTTCTAAGTCTTTTAAACACATTAATGCATTTCTTAACAAAAAAGAAATTAATGAATCTAATTTATTAGTATCTCAAACAAACACCTTTTTCCGAAATTCTTTTAAAAGATAATTCTAACATATTCAAACAATGATAAACGGTCCATCACCCTTAAAGGCATGATACTCTTAATATTTACATGTGTGTCTCCACCTCTGTCAGAAATAATTATCGTTGCTTCCCTTCTTTTACTTTACCATGCAGGGTTTCAAAGAACATGTTGTTGGAATGGAGAAGTCTATTAAGGTATTTTCATTATTATCTTGTGACAAGGTTAAAATTTATAGATTGATGAATTACAGATATATAAGTAATGATTTATTGTTCTTTGGATGGTGATGGTAAAATTTTAGCTGGTATTGCTATAAGCCATTATGCTTTTTTCATTCATTTACTAATCATTTTTATAGGGAATGCGCTCCAGTCTTCATGAAAAAGAAATGGATAAACAAAGGATTGTCACCCAACTTCAAGAGAAGATTAAGGTTACAAGGGTTTATTTGTTTGCAATTCACTTTATTGTTTATACCACGAAAAACTTTTATTCAAACGGCAAACTTTGCTGCTTTGTTATACACAATAATGTGATAGTAACTTATAAAACTTGTCCCTATAAGTAGATAATTTTTATATGTTAGGGTTAGGGTTCTTAATGGTGTTTGCTGATATTAAATGTAATTTTTACATCAGAATTATAGAGTTGTAGAGTGCAGAGTACAATTTTAGATTATGTTATGTTTAGGGCTTACAAAATCAAGTTGAACAGAAAGATAAAGAGGTAAATATTACTCTCCATTTGGAAATCTGCCTGATTCCTCGTCTCTCTCTAGTACACCAGATTTATTATGATGCATAACTTTTCATAATTTTTTCTTATTTAGATTGCTAAAAAAGGCAGTACGTTGACTACAATGAAAGATAACCTACAAAAGATGAATCAACAGGTCAGTGTTTGAGCAGTATCACCGGTTTTTGGAACGCTTTATGTTGGCTTTTGTACTTTCATAATACATTACATATGTTCCCGATTGTTAATTAAAAGATTGGTTGTTTATATAAGAATAAAGTGCATCAAAAATACCTTGGACCTATCTTCAATATTGAAGCAGTAATATTAAGTGACGTTACAAAATGTTGATACTAAAAGCATGCTGTTTTATTAAGACAGAATTACGTCCCAGTGGGGTTTGTATACATTTCAAGTTCGACAATTTAAAAAAATATTTTAAAATCTTTTATCAGAAAGTTCAATTACAACTTGATTCAAGAAACGACAAGGATGCACAGATCATGGAGTTTAACGTTAATATTCAACAGCAAAATATGGAAGTAAAGGTATAATACATTCTCAAGGCATATATGATAGCTAACCTATATATAGATAACCATGAATTCTGTTTCACTCCATAGATACCCCTCAATTCATAGATAATAATATTTTTAATAGAGCTTGGTGTAGTAATTTAAAGCACTATTTCTCTAGTCAAGAAATGTTTTATTTTTAGATGGATAGATCCTTAGATACTTCATGATGAGGATCATGTGTTGAAAGCCTTTCATAATGTTTAAACGTCCAATTTTGGTTAGGGGATTTGTGTAGTATACATTCACCCTTTTGTTTAGAAACTGGAAGATCTTTTAAATGAAAAAGATAAAGACGTTGTGGTGGGTTTATTTTGTATAACATTTTTTGAAAATTTGCTTGTGGATTTTTTGGGTGATATCTTTGAAAATGAATTACGTATTTTTTGGCACAACGTACATTTTGCGTACCAACTTATCATGTTTTGTTTTTCTCTGGTTTTTTTTTTTATTCTTTTACATATAATATTTTAGTTCTTTGGAAAGAAAAATCTTGATTTAGAAGATAAATTGCAGAAAAGTCGAGAAGATTCAGCTAAATTACTGAAGAATACAACAGAGGAACTAAATAAGTGTTTGTTAAAGCAACAGAAAAAAACTGAAGATATCCAGGAAGAGTTTCACGTAAGTTTGTAATGTGTAGCAGTTGGGTTATGCTTTTTACTAACTTTTACGATCATACTTTTTGATGCAATACTTTTGGGAATTTGGGAATTAGACAAATTAGAAAAAATATCAACTTCATTTTTGGGACACAAAAATATCCCTTTCGATTATATATGGGTGTATCGTTTTTCTCTTTTATCCTTTATGTAGTCGTTACAAGATCAATACGAACATGATATATGTCGAAAAGATAAGACCATTCGATTGTTCGTGGATGCCATTAAACGTAAAGATGACATGATCAAGGTACAGCACCTTTATATTATAATATATTATAATCATAATTTAATATAATGGGTTTTCATCGCATTCTATTTGAAATAATGGTTGAGGAAAGCTACCCAAAAGTGAGAGTAATGTCGACATAGTATGAATATTTGAATTGGAAAGGTCCAATGATATTCAAGTCGACATTTTCAAAATGGAAAACCTAACAATGAATTTGACAGGAATGTTAAAATTTAGGAAGTATTTTGAATAGCGAAAGTTCTCTTTACTGCATTCTGTTAACTGGTCTTCAGTTTTATGAGATAAAATATTTAAGTTCATTCGAAATATTTTCCCTTTTTTTTTATATTGTCTTTTCAGGATTTGGTAGATATATCTTGGCAAGAAGATCAAGACTCGAATGTAAGTCCGTTTTACAACATAGTTCAGATATAAAAATATTAATGACAAAACAGTATACTGTTTCAACTGCATTTTATCTATAAGATATCGTATTATAAATGTTTACGAATGAAGTATTTAATTAGCAAAACCAAAATGTATTGTCTTAAAGACTTAAATTTCAATATATTGTATGAATCATATTATCATATTACGTTTCAGGAAGATTCAGCTTTGAAAGATGTGTTGATTAACAAACTTCAATCTTCTTTAAGAAAACAAGATGGAGATACAGAGGTATATTTTTATGTACATAATTATGTTTGATTTTATAATATAATGCTAGTACATAGCTCTTCTTGAAAGCAGATTTGTATATAGATAGCTGCAATATTATAGGACTCCCTCTCCTCTTTTTTTTTTATATTTATCTCAAAGAGAGATCAATAATAATAATAGATTAATGTTGTTATATTAAATATAAGTAAATATAATCTGTCGTAATTTCGCCAAAGGACAAGAAAGAAGAATACTTCACTAACATTCAAAACAAAGACACAGAAATACGAGAATTAAAGAAAGCGCTACGTGAGAAAGGTTCAGCTCTTTTAAAAGCTCGTGCACTGAATGAAGACCTCGAACAAAAAGTAAAGGTACGTCGTTTTTATTACGATATTAATATGTATTTACAAAACAATATTTTATCTAAATATTTTATCTTCTCATGTTATTTGGTAGTAACTAGGAAATCCGCCTAGCTTGTATATAATGCAGAATGATAGAAACAAGATTCTAATAATAGAAATCTGTGTGAAATTTGCTAGAGTAAAATTTAGCGTCTTTATCATTTTAGGGTTTGGCGATGAATGTGAAAGAGGAAGAAGATATCATCCAAAAACTTAAAAGTTCTCTCGATAAGTCGCTTCAAAATGAAAGAGTGAGTTTTAATTTATATTGATAAACGCGGTGAGGGGATTTCCGCTTGAAACTTGAACTTTTACCAATTATTTATTCTTTTTTGTCCGTTCAAAACGCTGTTGTTTTTAACCAATCAGATTGGAGAACAGTGGCATAAAATTGTCTTCAAATGAAAAACGCATAAGATAAAATTACAAGAAAATTCACACGAGGTTTCTTTTGCCAAAGTTTCATGTAAAATGCTACATTTTTGCTCTTTTACGTAAAAAAACGTTTTATTGTCATTCATTTCTCCTAGAACACACAACTCTCTTCAAATGAACAGTTGAATAAAAACCATTTAGAAATCTCGAAACTGTCAAATCTCATGGATATTAAGAAAAAACATATAGAGGTAAGCACATATACTGTTGTGTTGTCATCAATATCATTGATTCATTGTTATCGATGTTGTAATAACTTTCATACAAATTTACCGTTGTATGTGTGATAAATTCTTATTTAAATGTACAGCACATAATATTTGCTGGCATTTATATATTTAGAATTTGAAAATTAGATATGGTTAAATAACATTTTAATTTGTGAGCGACATCCATTTCCGAATGTGTTCTTTAAGTGATAGTTAGTCACATAGAAGCATCTCTCAATGCATATCCAATTCAATGTCTCTATTTTAGGATTCAAACAATCTGATCAAAATGCTTCTATCAAAATTACCTGATGATCAGGTAAGCAAATCAAATGAAAATGTCAACCTTACATTTATGCTTGCTTCAATTACAAGAAATAAAAGATTTTCTCGAGTTAACTGTACTTCTTAAAGCTATCATATCTTTGCGGCTAGAGCTCTCCAACTTTGAGATGATCAGTCATTTTTCATCCTTTGATTTGTTTCTTTTTTTAGTATTCTGAAGCAACAGATTTGTTACAACAACCACAACAACAACAACAACAACACGGGGTATTCATTAATAACTTTAATCATCTAATCATATAATTATGACCTTATTTAAACTGTATAATGTAAAAAAATATCCAAATATTTTTAGGGCAATTTTTGGGAAGTGAGATATTGCACATGTGTATGAATCTTCTTTTTTCTACCAGGAAAACACGGATATAAAAATGGAGCTGCAAACGAAAAATCAGGAGTTGTTGTCATTCTTGAAAGACAAAGAGAACAAGATTAAGGTATTGGATTTAACCTTTATAAATCTTTGTTAAATGTAACAATGTGCCAATCCCACCCACCACTTGTTATTGAAATGGAAGTAGTTTTCGTATCCAAAATCAAAAAAGAACATGGAACCTCTTCTTCTGTAACTAATAATTTTTTGTCATTTCTTTCCACTACGTCCATGAAGGAATTATATCAACTATTACGAGATGTACAACAAGATAAAAATGAGACATTGGAGTTTTTGAATGAAAAGCTTCTTGGTGTTCAACATGAAGTAAAGGTATTTATTTGTTTGGTTGCGCCTATTTAATAAACTCTCAAAATTTGAACTTTAAAAATATTTTTTTATTTCAAAACTTTTTCTCTTATGTATAGGAGCTGACAGCAAGTTTGGAATCCCTGAAACATTCGCAACAAGCTGGTAGTAAAATAACTCAACAAACCATCCAAGAAAAAGATAAATCCATTGAGGTTAGTTAACCAATTATGTAAAATTGCTGTAAAAAAATACAAATTTAAATTATTTGGGAGGATGCGAGATAAGACGCAAATGTACTCCAAGAGAACACTTTTGTTACGCGCAAAATTGATTTGAAAAATGTTGTCACGTTCTTATTTAATATGATTTAATAAATCGTTGTGTCACATCTCATCGAAATTAGAGCACTTTTTATATCGTCCTTTGTGTATTATTTACATGGCTTTCAAAACTCGCGAATTTAGCGGTAGGTCTAGCAAGACACTTTAATTTTAGACACAATCTTCACTGCTTTGCAATCGTGAATAAGTTGTGAAATAAAAATCGATTCTGGTTTTTTATGGAGAGCAATTATTATGAGAGCAATTATTGTCATTTTCACTGATCGTGTTATAGAAATAGATCTTTAATGGATTTTAATATTTAGATATTTGTAATGACAAGAAAAGTTGTTAGTAATCGTGATCAAGGCTATTCATACATAATGCCATGCTAGTATTTGGTTGCTATGCTTTATGTACATTTAATCTAATTTGTTTTCTTCGAAAGGATCTGGTAAAATCTGGCAAAGAAAAAGATCGCATTATAGCCGATATCAAGGTATAGTTTGCTTCTACGTTAATGTCATAAGCTCTCCCTTTTGTTAATCCGGAAAGTTCTTAATATTATTTTGTTTTGTTTTTGTTACAGCAAAACTCACATATTTTACGAAGCTCAAGTCCAAATAAATCTTTAGAATTTGTAAGTTTTAAAAATTATGATGATGTTTCCTAATTTTCATCTCGTTTTCTTTCTAACATTTATTGTGAATGAAGATAAAAATTTGATATGTTCAATACATATATTTATTTATTTATTTTTCTTTGTTATTGATTTATTTATAGAACAAAATACGGGACCGTTTAGAAGATGTCAGGTGTAAATTGAACGAAAGTGAAGGTATAACTTCTGTTGACTGTTAACTCTTCTATTCGTTAAAACCGGTAAATTTAAGTAGTTTTTCTATAAACCCCTGGTTATGTATGAATACTTACAGACGAATTATGGGAGAAACGTTCATTTATGTAATTAACGTAATTATATATTTAATTTTATTGATTTGTTTGCAGATAAAAACGGAAAACTACAGAAAGAAACTGATGAATTAAAAGTTGCACTACAGAAGGTAGGTGGAAATATTGACAATCAGCAAAAATATGTTTATTAGAACTATATCTGTGTGTTATTGATTTGCCGTGAAAATAAGTCCGCGGGAAATTTAATTTTCTAGAACAGATAAATTTCATTAAAAGTAATTAATTAATTAAAGATTAATGAGGATTTACTACTACTTTCAGAAAGAACACTTGATTCCAGTCTAAGATGTATGAATATGTTTTGTTATGATGATGTCACTTTTTATTTTTAGTCGAGTATAATGTAGCATATAAAAAACTCCGCTTCTTGTATCCTAATTAACAAGAATTTTTATTTCACAGGCGTCAACACAAACCGAGAAAGATGAATCCTCAAAGTGAGTAACAAAATGATTGTGTTGTTCCTAAACAAACAATAAAACAATATTCAATATAGAAATTTTTCGATTCGTGATTTGGTAAACTCATGATCACTATAACATTATTTACTAATAAATAACTACAACATTATATTTGACTTTTTCATTAGAAAACAAATAGAAGATCTAGAAGATATTTGTCATACAATAGAAGATGAAAAGGTAGGGTAGGATCAAGTCATCTAACTAAGATTATCTTATATCTTATGGGTTTTATAAAGATGAGTTGCACCTTTTTGGTTTATCTAGCTACTATTTGGAAAAACTTAATATTCGGGCAGGTAAAACCAAATATACTGCCCTTACTGCCGACAAACTACTCAAAATGTAAACATTGGAAACCATGCTGGCAAAATAGTTTTTTTTACTAAGATATCTACTTTTAAGTTGTTTTACACTATCACATTTCATCTTTATAGATTCAACTACAAGCAGAACTTGATCTTCTTAAACTTTCAAAGGAATCATTACAAAGCCAATTAGAAGGTGCCTACAATCGAATGTCCAGACAGGTCAGAGAATTTTCTATACAGGAATAAATGGAAGCCGCATTGTTGTAGTATTAGAATATCGTGCTTAGAGAACATAATGATCCTGATAGGAGTTCATTACATTATGTTTTCCACATGGAGGAGGATGAGGTTCTCAAAATTTCCATTGCTTACTGGTAGTATCAAGGAGAGACCCGGTCATTATAAAAATATGAGCCCTTTCCACCTCTCCAAGTGATGATAAATCATATTAAATATAGTTTTTTTGGCCATTTTTTATTCAGGGTACGCCCGATTATAAAGACACATTGATCGAAGAACTTGAAGAACTTGTACGTGCAGCAGAAAAAGAGAAGGAAAAATACGAAACTCTATCCGAAAAACTACAGAACAACCAACATCCAGAGAGGTTATTCATAAATTTGATATTAGAGTTAGAATGTACCCATATATATATTTAGTGGTCATAAATCAACCTGGGCAGATTAATTTTACGTTGAATTTAATTTACCTCTTTGACTAGTATTAATCAAGTTTCCATAGATTTAATTTTTTGTTTGGGTTTTCATTCATCTTGTAGTTGTTTGAAATTGTTGAAGAACGAGATCGCTGAAGTGGAACATTTGCGAAGGAATTTACAATCGATTTTATTGAGCGCTATGAAAAAGCAACCGCAGATCGAATCACTCAAAGAACAACTTGTTAACGAGAATCAAGAATTGAAAGCTAAATTACTTGAACAACGAGGAAATGTATGTACCTCAATCAACCACTTTCTCGAGAACTAACGTTTTTAGTCTCTAATTTTGATAATATATAATTTAAAGAGAAAAAAAAATTCAAAACATTTGACTAGTTCGTTAACTAACACCAAACTAGTTCTCGTTTAAAAATTCAATTGTTTCGTTTGTATTCTGTTGTCATAGCAACTACCTGACATGTCATCGATTATCCACGACGCTGTTTTGGAAAATCGCTCGTTGAAAGACGATTTGAAACGATGCGAACTCGAAGCGAAACAATTGAACTCGCAACTCGATTCTGTAAAAACTGATTATGAACAACTGGTGCATGACCGTGATCGCGAGATCTCTCGTGTGACCTCTCAAATGGACGAGTTGAAACAAGATAAAGATATTCTGATGTCACAGCGTGACCAAGCCAAGAAAGACTTGATGGCCTGTCATAAACAAATGGATTTACTGAAACTTCGTGTGGATGAGCAAGACAAAAGAAGTGATCTTTTATTGAGTGGAACAAATGAGGTTTGATTTATTTTATTTAACTTGCAAAATTATTTGCGGTTCGAAAATATTTAATCGGATATTATGATCTTTTGTCAAAGCAATGTTTTGATCATCTAATGTGTTTGTTTTTTTTACTTTTTATTTTTTCGATATAAAAAAAATAAATTAAACAAAGTAACACCTTCAAGTTTGCTTTTTTTAGTCGGAGATAATGACGTTGAAAAACGATAAACAATTATTAGAAATAAAACTGGAACAAACAGAAGCTGATTTGAAACGACTGAACGACAATCTACAACGCATGCGCGAAATAGACATTGTTACCTTGGAAACGAAACAAAACAACGTGATCGAGGAGAAGAAACAGTTGAAGAGAGACGCAAAAGAGTTGTGCAACATCAACGATCGCTTGAGAAGTAAGTTGAAGGATATTTCAAAATCGTACGACAGTTTAAAGCACGAGAAAGACACCGAACGAAACCAACTCTACGACGAGCTTCAAAGAGCTCGCAACTCCTTGCGCGAGTTAGAAGAGGATTTACGAAAACGACAACACACTTTCAAAGAAGACAAAACATATCTGGAACAGCAAGTCGAAGAACAATCAAGCCTCTGCAATGAAGTACAGTCTAAATACAAGGCATCTGTGGAGGAGAATAATCTATTGCATGTGAAAATTGGCGAACTTGTGAAAGTGAACGAGTTACAACAAACAATGACTGCACCAGAGTTACAACAACTCCGTGATGAAGTACTTTCTCTTACCAAAGAAAACAACCAATTGAAGATCGAGAAACTGGAGCAAGATTCTGATCGTAAAGAAATAAAGTCATTAGCAACAACTCTCGATGAAACCAAACAGAGAAATAAGGTATAGAGAGTTTGGCCACACCCACACTCTACTATATATTTCAAAGCAGTAATCTTTTTTACATCATACTAATCGTAACTTTTCTATTAAGGATGTAACAACGTGGTTGTTGAGTTTTGTAAGAACTGAAAATTTTATTCTATGCATTATAATGTTAATTAGAGACATCTAAAATATTCGTTATTGATTATTTCTTCTTTTTCCTTTTTGCAATTATTTATGATTATAAAGGTATTACAAGGAGAGATGTTAAGCCAAGTAACCAATCAACGACATCTTCAAAGTGAAATACGCCAATTAAAAACTGGCTTGAAATCACGTGACAGTCCAGATATCGACGATTTCAGGAAAACTAAAAAACTATTGGACCTACAATTGAAAGAAATGAGCGAATCTGCAAAAGTTATGAAGAAACCGCTCTTAATGTAAAGTTAATCTTTTTCGATATTTTTGACTATTTTGTATTATAATAATCTGTTATGCCCTACTTCGTGATTTATTTGCCCTAATTTGTAATACTTGTATATAATTGAATTAATTTCGCGGAAAATGACTATTCCAAAGGATTACATAAAAACTTTTTTCACTTTATTGAAAACCTTCATTTTGGTCATCATTTTGTCATTTTGGGTCAAAAGTGAAAGTGCTTCAATTTTAATAAAATTTAGCGTAATGTATAATTATAACTAAATTTAATATGATTATACTGAATAAGATAAATAAAATCAACTGAATTAGCCACTTACTTTCAGCATATAGACAAGGTAAACACGAGATGAACAATTTTTGATATTTTCCACTCGCTACAAAACATCTTGTGCGCCACAATCTGCATATATTGTTTTACAAAACGTTTGTTTCACATTAACAATATTTTTATTTTTACTGCTGAATTGCTTTTATGCAAAAACGTCGGGTATCATTTTTTAAAAAAATAATTCATGGTCTTACTTAGCATTTTTGAATAGGTCATTGTGTCAAATTTCATTTCATGTTAATAAAGTTTCTCTTTTCATTTGAACTTGAGTCATATATATAAATTAGGGCAAAAGTCACAAAGTGGTATTAACATTACAAAGTTGGGCAAAATCAGTGGGGCAGCTCGAATATTACAAAAGTAGTAAAATCTCTAATTTTAAGCTTTCGTAATTCGAATTGATTTTTCAGTCTCTTTCTCTGTACTTTTTTTATAACTCATCTTCCTTTTTCCTTCACTCCACCAGTGTTGAATTATGGAGATGCAATTTTATTTTCATTATAATTTGATTCACATAAAGTATCTTGTTTCTGCTTTATAATTGTTTAGGTCACGTGATGAAGTTTTTGCGAAAGCAAAGGAGATTGAAAGTTTACAATCGAAGATTGACGCTCTTGAATCTTTCGCTCCTGTCCAAACAAGTTCACAACAACACATTACAATCACAAGTGAGGGTGAAAACTCCTTGATCTCCATACACATACAGGAAATGAGAGAGTTACGGAAACAGCTGGAAGAGACACGTAAAAATAACGACGCGCTACGGCGACAACTTGAAGAGCGTTTATCGCAAGTTGAAAGGGACGCAAGAAAGCTGAACGACCCGCAATTGAAAGTCACCTTGATACGCGACAACGACGCTATGCGGGCTAAATTAGCTGAGTCAGAGGCTAGTCACGGACGTATGAAACTTCATATTGATGAACTGACGACTGAAAAAGAGAGGTATGTTGTAGACTCAACTCCTGTTATTTGTAGATTTCTTTTTTATCATTTAATATAATTTAATATATAATCCTTTAAAAACATTGTTGTTTAGTGATAAAGAGACAATCCAACAACTCCATATACAATTACACGAACTGAATGAAATGTCAAGAAACTTGAAGTTGGAGATGGAAGCGTACGATCGTCTTGTAAAACAGTTTGGTATCAGTCGCACAAAAGCGGGTGAGCTTTTCTCTTCTCTCTTCCCCTATTACCACCACACTTTTAAGAATATCAGGATGGGATTTAAGATATTTCTAAGAATATTGTAAGAATAAATTATTTTATTGTTTTTTCAAAAACACTTTAACCTCACAAAATGTATGTTTTATATTAACCCAAAATGTATTTAAGCATTTTCCAACAATTTTCTCAATAGCCTCCTATATTACTAAATTTATTTTATCTTCCGAATCAGACGAAAAAGATTGTGAGGAGAAACTGGATAAGCATCTACTGACTGCCCTACTAGAAGAAATTCGTGACTTGCGTGAACAATTGACACGTAGTATAGATGTCAACATTGCACTGAGAGAGAAACTCGAGAAAGAACTCGGCCGTCCCGTTTCCATATCTCCACTGGTCACCCCATCAAAAGATCCGACGATGTCAGCTAAAAGAAGCTTGTTCTCGGCTGTTTTACAAAGTGTTAGTATCAACGACGATGTGGGTGTGGGTGGTAAAGATGGAAGCAAACCAACTGTCCATTTTGGTTCACCTTTTGAAACACCTACTAAAGACTATAGTAAGTGATTTGTTTGTTTATAAAGTTTGTATGGAAAGTCGGGGAAAACTATATTTGACAACTATTTCTGCGAATTCAAGAACTTGGAGAACAATCTTGAAGAAGTATAAAGATAATTGAACAATTTGACTAAAATTTTATTTCATTATAAGGAGGATGATTCGAAATATAACTTAATGTTATGAAATCATCTTTCAATTCAATGATAAAATTATCTTTAGAAAAACAAAACTTTAAAGGATATTTGACGTTTGTATAGAGGAGAGTATTACCGAAAATAAACATAATACAAACGATTGTCCCGTTTTGAGTAAAGAAATAAATACATTGTAGAATTTATTTCAAAATCAAATGGTCCTACTCTATTTTCGAGTTTATAAGTTCATAAAAGAGAAAATTATTTTTCACTAAAGGTATATCAAGAGAACATTTGGATACAACTACAAACGCAAACGAACGGTGTGCGCTCCATGGAAAATGGAGTGCATATAGGTTAATATTAGACGGATTAAAAGGCATAATGGCATCCATTGTTACGGCACAGAAGAAAATAGCTGATAATGAAAAGCAAGCTCGTAAAATAGAACCAGTAAGTTAGTTCAAGGGTAGTAGAGGACTTGGAAAAAAATGTTCATCGTCATAAGAATTTAAAAATTTCTTTACCTATCAAATATTTATATCTAATCAATCCATATACCATGATTTTTCTATCGCTAATGTATTTTTGATTTCTTTACGTATGTAGGTATCAACTAATCGTGATTTGAGTGGTATTTTAAAACAAGTCAAAAATTTGAATCATTTGTTGCATTCCTTTGTTCCACAGGATTATAAACAAAACAATATCAGTGAAGAGGTATGACCTTATCTTTCAAATAAAACAATTCTAACTACTGAAAGAAAGGCCAGGTACAACCCGCGTTCAAGATTTAGACGTAGATTTGTGGGCTTTTTTTTGGATTTTAGTTTTACTAATTTAAATAGTAATGTCTTCTGATGGTGTCTGCTTGCAGCAAGTTTTCATTCTATTATTTTCAAATATTTTTTCCTTTTATTATTTTCAGAATGTACGCTTACGCAAGGAACTTGTTAAACTTAAAAAAATGTTGTCAGACAAAGATCATTTCATTCAATCGGCACTAGTTATGGTCGAGGTATTGTTTCGTTTTTCATGTTTCGTTTTTTTATTGTTAAATAACAAGTCTGCATGTAAATATTATATTATAAGAGAGATTTGGGTGGCTGACTTCAGCACGCGCCATGTAATCGAAAGGTTATAGATTCGAATCTGACCACCTTCCATTCAACGTGTGAAAAGCAAAAGGTTGGATAGTCCAATTTATGTAATAAGTTTATGGGAGCTAAAAGTAGATGCACGTTAATATTGACACCAAGCGTCCATTGCTGATTATGATTAAGTATGAAAAGAATGAAAATTACATTCTAACATTGTATGCTCTTTTTATCATCTTTTTATCAATTATTCTCTAAACAGCGATTATGCTATAAATCTCTTGCTTTAAATTGCACTGTTAATGTTTTTTTTTGGTTTTAATTGTTTTCACAATTTTCATAATTTCAGGAGAATGCTTTATGGAAAGGAAAGAAAGACGACTCAACCATCACCAAGAAATGTGAGTTGAAAACTTGATTGCTGTATTTCTTAATGATAATAAATAATTTATATCCTTTAATTATTTATTATTTTAAATTTGACTTGACACTTCTTTTTCTTGAATTATTTTTAGTATTGAAAGCAAGAGACACGTTAAAAACTACCAAAGGCAATTTAGAGGTATTCCTTTATTGATAAAATACTCATTTACCCTAAAATAGTGTAACTTTTGTTACCTTTGTTATTTAGCACCTTGTACCCTAAACAATTTTTGTTACAACATGAATAAAGAGCTTTTCTATATTTCGTTAAGAAAATTCAAATAAGAATATAACACGTGATTTATTTTTGCGCGCGGTATCCATAAAATTTGTTATCTTGTTTTATCTCCATGTCATTTTTTTTTTTTTGTAGAAAAAAGCAAAAAAAGCTCAAGAAACTGCTTCGATGGATCTTTCCTTTGTGACATCACCATCTTCGTCATTTGAACAGGAAAATTCACATTTATCGTAACATATTATTTGTGATATATGTATTATTAGATTCCTCTACCTTACGTGAATTTATTTTTGTGTAGAATTCGATTTCCTGAGGTTTTCGCGAAATTACGTTCGCGCGAAAATTAATCCACGTAACTTTTGTTTCGAAAAACTATAGAATTATTGTTGTGGTTTTCTGTGTGTTAATATGCAGCTATCCATTTTGACTTTTTATTTAAATTAACTTATTATTTAGTAAATTTCTTCTGTTTATAATTTTGAGCGTACCAGTCTTATTTCGTCCTTTCTTTCAATGTTGTTCTGAAAAGTTCGATATTATAACATCAAAAATGGGAAAAAAAAGAAAATTGTCCGTAATCAGCATTGCCATCAAGACATTGTGCAAAATAACGCTTGTAAAGTCTAGACAGTATTCGATGACTTACTCATAAACAATATGACCTGGTTAAAAAATTAAGCTACAATTTTTATCCAAGTTAGTTGTTTCTCTCGTATATTTGAAAGAAGAAACCATTTTGATTTTATCTTTATCTAATTTAATGTATATAATAAATACTTATTTGTTTGACTAATGTTAACCCACTAGACAATTAGATAAACCAGATTTACAGAAAGATTTTTATTTTATATAAATATACATATAAACAAATTTATGATTGTGGTTCGTTTTATTTTCTCTGTTTTTAAAACTCATTGTGTAAAAATATAGAATTCTAATGTAACACATTTTCGTATAGATCCAATTATATTATTTTTCGAACACATGAATGTAAATTTATTTTTGCATTTGTCCTGTTACCAGCTTAACTTTTACCAGCTTAACTTTTACCAGCTTAACTTTTGTGAGGCTTACTTTACATAGAAAAAAATTAAATCTATAAACTAATTCTTTTATCTCGCGAGTTAAAGATTTAAAATTTGACTCTATAAAATGTATAGATAACAAAGAACTCTTTCATCTTGTTTTCGTTTAGATAATGAGCAAATTGATACAAGGTATAAAGAAAGTTACAATACTTGTTGGAACTGGTATAAATGTGTTTTGTGTTGGGCATTGTGCTTTTCAATATGGTGCTGAATTCACTTTCGTGAGTATTCTTTTACAAAAGTATACCTTAGATTGGCTCAAATTCGCGAAAATTACCAAAAGTTTTTGATTTTCTAAATTTAAATTAATCCCGAGTAATCTGTTTTCCCAAGAATTAAATTTCCACGAAAATATTATATCTTTAGGAAATCTTTTTTTGGTCATTTCCAAATTACCAAGCATTCCCGTATTTTATAGTCGGATTATATAGTGATAAAATGTATAGAAGTTTTTAATTCGTAATCTCGCGGTTTTCATTTTCGTAAAAATTTGTGCTGTTTTTAAATTAGCAGTTTTCGAGGCTTTCTTTTCCTTCCCTCTTGACTGTTTCGTTTCAATCAACTCTTTTATTTTTTAGTTGACGGGACCATCAATGTTGCCAACATTTAACAGATATGGTGATACAGACATTGTTGTGACAGAAAAGATCACGTCGCGATGGACAGGTATCAACGTGTATGTATTATTTGAGTATTTTATCCTTATTCGTCTGATTCTCTCTGTCATTACATTCCTCTCTTTACTCTCATTCTATAATTTGATTTTTAATGAGAGTATTAGAATTAAAAAGATTCAATTGCAGGGATTCTGTTTAACAGACTACTTATTGTTTATGGTGTACGTAATGTCTATATAATTGCATATATACATATATATATCATATATATGTTTTTCTTTTAAGCGGAGATGTTGTAATCGCTAAATCGCCATCAGATCCTACCAGCCTCGTTTGCAAGAGGGTGGCAGCATGTGTAAGTTCATTGTTTTTCTTCATAATAGAAGAAGTTTTGACTAATAAATACAGTTCCTCATTTTTATTTCTTGAGAAAAACAACCCGCATGCAAGAACACCTCACTTGATTTGATACAAGTGCATGTGGAACTTGTACCTGGCACAAATATTCGTACGAGTTTGAATCGTACGCGTTCCTTTCGTAAAAATAGTTAGTGTTGTTATGTTTAAATGGAATGGACCTTAAATGTAAATCAAGAAATGAAGACAAAAAATCATTTCATTCTACCCTAATAAATTGGTCTACCTTAACTTTAGGCTGGTGACCACGTCCGTCGACCAACTGGTATGTATGCACAATCTGCAAGAAAATATTTCGAGGTTTGTTTTGTTCTTAACTAACTTACTTACTTGGTCTCAGCACAAAATTACATTGTAAGGGCAAAATATTTTCGAAATACAGAGGTAAAATTTCCTGTAACTTGTAAAGTAAAAAGATCCTTTAAAAATCCTGATTTCCAAAGTGACTTCCCTGTATGAACCTTTTGCATTGCATGAGCATTCTATGAAATTTTTATGAAAATTGTTTGAACGCGCTATGAACATTGTTGCGACGTAAAAACGACGTGTTTTTATGACTTATGTAAATTATAGGTTCCACGTGGTCATGTATGGTTGCTAGGAGATAACTCAAAAAACTCAACAGACTCAAGAAGTTATGGCCCAGTTCCCTTGGCTCTTATCCATGGAAAAGTGTGCTTTAAGGTAGTATTTTGTAAGGATGATTTTCCTCTGCTACTCATCTCATTTATGAGGTCTGCATGTTCAATATCTTCTTCTAAAGTGTTAAAGTGATACATCAAATTAATTAATTGGTTAGCGTTCCAAACATAACGTATAGCAAATTTATAGGGTAGTCTTGCTTGAAATTTACATCTGTAGTCTGTCTCTATCGATTACCCCAACTTTTTATAATTTTTTTTAATCTGTTTAGGGATTTTTTCATTTATTAGGTATGGCCTCCAACTGAATTTGGAAGGGTAGAGTGACCAACTAAACCAACCAACCTGTCTGCTCAAGAGGTATCCAAATTTGATAGTTGTTATTAAGCAACCTGCAAGAGAACTATTTACATCCTTTTATTAATGAAAACTTTTTGTCATACTCATTCCCAACTATATGAAAAATTATCATTAAATGGAAATGTAAAATATTGCTCATTGAAACGATTCATTATATTCGGCATTATAATAGTGTTATTTTTCATGTTAAGATGAATAATGTGAGAACAATTTATATTTTATTTGTTTTATATATTTTGTAGTTTGTACCTGAAAGAGGAAAGACAAATTTATTTTGCTATTGTACAGATCATTCATTCACAAAATTATATTCCGTAGTTATTCGATTTAATCCTGTGCTTATTACGTGTTTGAAAAAACACTGTGGGAAAAAGAATTTTGAAGAACTTTGCACAGATACTTCTCGTGGTGAAAAAATCCCTATATTTCCCACATGGTGAAACCTTGTTACCAACCCTTTTTCATAAAGGCGCATGCGCAGCTTATAATAAAATAGAATCCTTTAAACGTACGCTGATCATGTATTATTTCTGATGCTGATCACTTTTTTCATCGGAGTTGCAGCTTTATAATTGTTTTCCCACAATAATCTAGACGTTCAAACGGACGTTCAGACATTCGAATTTACAAAAATGGAAATTAATTAGTTTTATTTTACGTTATAAGATATGGCTTTCTTCGAACTATTTAAATAATCTTGATTAAACTTATTCAAAGTTACGGATTTATTATTGAGATTTGCATGGGCGCACATTCGAGAGGATAATAAATGTTGGTCACTTAATTCAATGATTACGGCATGTTTTCCAAATTTTAAATTGCTTCCGGTGATGATAAAGTGGTGACTAGGTGTGCGAAATTATAATTTGAACTATCAGAAGTGAGTGAAAGTAACTAGGAATGACTGGATTCATTTTAAATAATAAAGCTCAAATTAAATTTCTTGAAATTTAGATGATTCCTTCATGAAAAGGTATTTTACTATTGACCATCATGATATTTTGTTAAATATCTTTCTAAGGAGCTCAATCAGATTTCTCCCTCGCCATAACAATCGCTGTAATTTAGATGATTTTATAAATCAAAGTACTGTTTGTTTTTTGTAATTGGAACTTCTTTTGTACCTTTTAAAAGACTTAAGTGAAAAAGTAAATTTCTCTTTTTCTTTTCTAACAAAAGGTCTCCCCCATTATTCCTCCCTAAAACCTATTAAAATAAATATTTCATTCTCTATCATTTGTCTCCTCTGAAAACACATTTATGTAATATCACAAATACAATATTTGAAAGAAAACACTTCACTTCACTAGGAATAATGTGTAAAAACCTAGCAAGAGTTCCTGCCGTTCAAGTGTACGTTTGTGTTTTTTTTTATCGATCTCCTTTTAATTTTATATCTTCTTTCTTCGATGTACAATACCCTGCAACCTACTTTACTTTTCTTCCTTCTACTTAAATTGTCCACTTTGCTTAAACCCAGCAGGTGCCAGTCTACTTTATTGAAATTATAAGCGTTATATACATTATATTTATCTAGTCTTCTTTCTATTTTATGAACTTAAGCAGGGTCTCCCTTTTCTTTCTCTCTCTCTCTCTTTTGGTTATTGTTCGTTATTTTTGTATTTTTTGTTAAGTTTCTTCTTAAACTTCTAATTGTTTTTGAAGATTGACTAAGAGTGAAGTAGAAGACACAAAATTACGTGAAAGAATATAGACATATGGTTCAGAAACGTTTTGTCTAAATGCGTCATTTGATTCGAAAATAATACATTTCAAGATTATTGTTTCTATGAATAATCATTAATCATACAACATGTCAATCAATTGCTTGATTGAACGTTTATTTTTAACTCCTTTTCACGTGATGTATGTACAAATGTTTGAATTTTAGAGGAAAATTGTCATAATATTTTCACTTGATATTCTTAACAAAGCCAAACAGGGCAACAATAACAGTCGCCCAAACAGAATCTATTTCAATTAAAATTTTATTTATATTCAGAATATTTTGTGTGAACTACGGGGTTTTATTTTCTCTTTTTTCATTAAAAAAAAAATTTAATATAATACTTTTTTTTTATATTATAAGAAGCACAAAATTTGCGTTGAGCCTACCTTTTTTTTAATAACTTCATATCTTCAGCCTGTTTCTTAAATGTTTATTATATAATTTTGTTTAGTTACAGTTAACTAAATATGTGTATAATTGTATAATCTTCTTTTAAAGTTACTCTCATAATCTTATTAAACTGTCTATCCAGCATTATTTTTTTTTTTTTAATTTTAAATTAGCATAAACATTTTTTCTTTAACATTGAAGACTTTTATACATAACAAACTCATATCATATTCATCAGGATGTCAACCTATCTATGTTTCTTAAAAAAAACGTGTACATTTGGACGGCTACATATGTGCTCTTTTGAAATTGTGCTTCTCTCGTTAAAAAGCAGTAATATGTATGTAGGCGTATATCATCTTGTTGAGGTGAGTGGGAAGAAGTGGGTTTTATTATTATTAAATGTTTTAAGTGGCTACACTAACTTCTCATACAATTAATTATCAGTTATATTTTCTATATATAAAAGTGGTACTATAACATCATTTAATGTACATAAAAAAATATTTGGTTAGCAGGTATGGATGGGCCTAGGAAAATTACAAGGTTTGCAAGAAAGTAAAAGTTTGAAAAATACGAATATATGAGGGTATGGGGATTTTCAAACTTTCAATGATTCAGTTTTGTACACACCCGTTTTTAACTTCATTTTTCAGTTTTGTTTTTTATTTGTTTTGTTAATAAATCTTTTTTTATTATTGTAAAAATTGTACTTATCTAGGAGGGGATCTTATCAATGAATTTGTTTATAAATATTTAATATTTAAGAGAGATCAGGATATCTCAATAACAATAATAATAATAATAATAATAATAATAATAATAATAATAATAATATTATTATTAAATATTTATATTTGGGATTAAATGATTCTTCTCCTTTCTCCTTTTTGTCGATAGGGAAAAAGAGTTTGG
>JAUEKX010199961.1:0-10676 GCA_031834005.1 Dendronotus venustus
TCTCTATTCTTGACAAAAACATTTGTGTTTGGGTCATTTCATATACGTTTTTTTAAAAAACAACCTGGTTGATAACAGTTGAATACTTAAATTGAGCCAATAGAACTTAACCATCTTTTTACCTTGCCATAAAGTCTTTTCATGTAGCTAAGAATGCCCTGTTGTATTAGCATTTGTCCAAACTTCCGGCTGAACTTATCTGACTGATCTGGATAACTTTAACTTCCTAACTGCTTTTACTATAAATAATCATTTTGTTTTATTTTTACGGGGAAAAAAAAGATTTTACGCTTCGCAAAGCCTTGTAACGTTTTAAGCCTGCTTGTTCTTATATACTTTTTTCTTATAACAAAACGTGTATATTCTACATTTGGGGTTCGAAATACGTTGTCTGCTTCCAGAGGACGTAACCAGTAACCATTTGAGTTCAATGATTCCGACCCATATTAAATTTCCTTTCGAGTGGTAGTAAACGGGTTTAGTTTTGACCAACAACAAAGTGTTTAGTTCCATAGTTTATAGTTTGCTTTAAGGGAAGAAATATCACCGCATCAGTTTCTTTTGCTTGTTCAAAAACTATTAAGTATTTCCAGTCTGTTCTTTCGAGTTAAAATGTTTTGTTTTTGCGTTGTGTTACTGATGATTTCTGTAATCCACTTTATATTTGACAACTTAATCGGAATTTGTGGTCTAGAAGCATCTGATTACAAATGATGATCAAACATAATTAGATGTTTCATAAAATGGTGTAATAATAGAGGAGCGGTCGGGTAGATGATATCGTTGATGTATTTACGTATAAACAGCAAACGATATTAACCACCTTAACCTTTCTTCGAAAATGTTATAAATTTTTACAGATGCTGCAATTTTTACAGAGTGGTTCTGAGAAGTTGCTATCGATTGACAAAAAAATCCTGTGTTGTTTTTAACAGCTGTTTTTGTGAATCATATATTATACAGTTGTTGTGTGTGTAAGAAGAAGAAATTTTGTTGTACGTGGAGAAATTATGTTTGTTGGCTGGTAAAAGAAACTGAAATCATAACTGATATTTTCTTGGTGTTTTTAACTAAAATTTACGGTCGGTTCAACATTGTTATCTATACAACAGCAAGTTTCATTCACCTGTTTTGGTTTCGTAACTAAAGGCACCATAGTTCAGAACCGGGGAGGGGGAATATTTTTTTCAAAAAAGCTCTTTTGTTTTAAATCTTTCCAAAATCAATTATCTTCATTGTGAGTGTTTCGGAAGCTAATTCTCAGTGTGTATATTATTCTTGATGTTAATCAAAAAACGGTACTTGTATATTTTTAACAATTTTGAGCCTTGCTTTCGTTTAAATAACAGTGTCAAATAAATGTTCAGTGAGTTACTAAACGTGTCATCAGTGAGTGTGCACCACACCCCCCAAACAATTTTGCTTCCTACGGCACTGATAGTTAAAAGGTAATATGAATGACTAGATTGTCTGTCACCCTCTTCCTAAACAATAATTTATTGCTTTGTTTTTAAAGCACCAGTTACACTACGATGCCTGATGTTATTACCTTTGTGTCGCCGTCATGTTATTTTTGTTCTCATTCACGTAATTAATTTGTTAAGCTATATATTCGAAATTAACATTTGTATGCGAAAGCATTACGTAAACATTAAAGATGGTATAATTGGTATGAAATGGGAATGTAGAAATGGATTAACCGTAAAAGACGTATACAGTTTGTATGAATCACCTCTTTGATCCACAAAAATATTCTACTTTTTCAAAAAGCGCATGGTTTAACCTTTGTTCTATACCAGTTAAAAAGCCTTCAAATGCGTTTCAGAATGCCAATCGATTTTTGGTTGATCCTTTCATAATAATGATGATAATAATGAAATAGATTTTTTTCATGCATGGTTTCCATAAATTAAGCAAATGATAGACTGAAAGTTTGAAAAAATCTTGCAACTGTGAGCCTGAATTTGGGATGATTTATTGACCTTGACTATGATAAATACATAGGCAATTCAGGTGTGTTACTTCAAGTGTTACAGCAGTCATTTTTGTCCCAATTTAGGCCAAAATAAAATTTAGGCCTGAAATAACCTGTGCTGGCATTTTTACTTCAAGTTTGTTATAGTCATATGATGGTAGCGTATTGTTATTATTATTCTTTTTTGCATAAACTTTTTTCTATTATAAATGCTTACGAGATAAAATTCCCAATAATAATGCTGGGAATTCGGTGGGGGAAAACTTCCCTATGACAATTAATGCTTCGCTCTTAAGTAATAAAGTCTTTTTTTCTATCATATATACAAACTCAAAAAGGATAACAATTATAGGGGTCTGGTACTAATCAGAAGCGCATATACAAGGAGCATATAAATACAACACGAGGTTATAGTTGATAAACAACAACAAACAAAGAAAAAAATTAAGAAAATCCAAATCAGATATAATAAGCATAAATTCTTGACACATTCCAATATTTTCGGGATAGTTGACTACCTCTATACCCATTTTTGCTGCCAATGGAGATTTTTTATAAGGCATATCAACCTATAGAACTTTAGCTCTTGTGTTTTTTGCTACCATTTTAGAGCCATACATGTTAATTTTCTTTTATTCGGTTACCCATTATAATTTGAAGATAATTATAATAGTCCTTCATTCATGCATTCATTCATCTTTAGAGCATATTATAAAGAGGAAAACATTTTTAAAAAAATATGCCAACCACCAATAACGGCGCTGAGACGTCAACAACGACGGAAAAACCACTTATGACATTTGGTGTGATCGCCGACATTCAACATGCTGATATTGACGATGAGTACAATTTTCATCGCACTTTCATGCGATTCTATCGCCATGCCCTCCAAAAGCTCAAGGATGCCATTCGAGTTTGGAATGAGAGCAAAGTGGACTTTGCCGTACAGCTAGGTGATGTGATTGACGGGTTCAGTAAGAAACACGGACATCGTGATGGTGATTTTAAGAACTTGAGTGATTTGATTAAACAATTCAAATGTGTTGGGTTGCCAGTGTGCAAGAGAAAAGAGGATGGTGTCTATGCCCCTCTTGAAGATAACGCCCCTGATGATTTGAAAACACCCTACATGTGCCACTTGTGGGGTAATCACGAATTCTACAATTTCACTCGTGCCGAACTCTGGAAGAGCGAATTTAATTCATTTATCGTGTCGCCAGAGGGAACTGGTTTCGACATAGAAACATCAGATGATGACATAAGCAGTAAAATGGGCTACTATTACTCCTTCGTTTACAAGACATTTCGTTTTGTTGCGTTGGACCCGTATGACGTCGGTAAGATTTCTCGACCAGAGGGTTGCGATTTACATAAACAAGCTATGGACACGTTGAATAGTCGCAACAAAAACAAAAACACCGACCGGTCTGACCGCAAACATCCGCAGATTGTTAGTTGGAACGGTGCTTTATCCACCGCCCAACTTACGTGGTTGCACAACGAGTTAGTGGCTGCCACCCGGAACAAAGAGAAGGTGGTGCTCCTGACGCATGTCCCCCTTGAGCCGCGAGCTTCACGTGAAGCGTCTGTCGTTTGGAATTACATCGAGGTTCTACGTATGATAAACTCATTTGAGTGTGTAGTTGCCTGTCTTGCGGGTCATTTCCACGAAGGTGGGTATTACCATGACCAACAACATCGCATTCACCATCTGACCTTCCAAGGAGCAATTGAAAGAGATCCTGCAACCAACGCTTTTGCTGTCATTGAGGTTCATCACGACCATCTGAAGGTAAATGGTTATGGGAAAATTCAAACTAGAATCTTGAAGTTCTAGTAATAATAAAGCTACCAATGGAATTGTATCAACTTGCTAATTTCAAATTGGTTTGTCGATGTTCCTAGGTGATATTTTTGTTATGATGTTTTGTTTTATAGATTTTCTATATTATAATTTTATGTTGAGTTAGTGTTTTTTTCATGCATCATACATAAGCCAATAAGGATATTGTAATAGATAATATAAAATATAGCTATTTATGTTTAATTTTTTCTACTTTACAGAACAGAAGCCGCATGATTTTATGTCTTTGACTCTGAGTTATTGTCTTCCAAAGTCAGTAACTAGAACTCCGTTTGAATATAAAAAATCGAAAAATCGAATCAAAGCTAGAAGAGTCAACTTAATTTTTATTTTAATTCTTATACATTTTGCTTGTTTATGTTCTACTGGTTCTAGGAAAAAAGCCCCCCAAAAAATTGCCCCCAGGAAAAAAGCCCCCCGCAAATAAGCCCCCGGAAAAAGCCCCCCCAGAAAAAAGGCCCCTCCGGAAAAAATCCCCCCAAGAAAAAAAACAACCTATATTTAATCTTTGCGGCTGCCACTATTGCCATTCATTTTGCTTAAAAGTAATGCAGCGATAGTTCAAATTCGAACCAAGCTCCTGTTGTGTAGTAAACTGTACAAATAGAGGGGAAAAAGGCTTAAATTTAAAGTTTTACAGTATTGTGGAGTCAAGTAGACATAAAAAATCCAATACTTTGCATTGGCCTCTTAGTTTCAGGTACTGGTAAGTTTTCTAAAATAAAGCAACAGATTATTCCGTTGTCTCTATTTTTTGTAAACAAATTATTTATTCTTGTTAGAAAGTCTGATAATCCAAAAAGTGAAGATTATATTCCTACTGTCTTTACACACATAAAAAAGAAAGTCTGAACAGTCTTTGAAACGAGATAATCGTCATCTAAAAAGATCACATTTTTTTCTTGCTGATGAACAATGAACATATAGACTAATATCAGAAGAATTGTACGTTTACGTTAAAGGTAATGTTGTAATCTTAAGCCTTCGCAGTCACCCTTAAGTCGTCACAATACCCTTAAGTCGTCACAACACCCTTCAAGTTGATCGTCACAAAACCCTTTGGGAAAATCCAGTTCACGTGTGTAAAAATAAATTCTTTAACGAAAGAACTTTTTAAAAAATTAATTATGGTTTTTCTTTTTTTTTGGGTGGGGGGCTTTTTTCCGGAGGGCTTTTTTCCGGGGGGCTTATTTCCGGGTTTTTTTTTTCTAGGGGGCTTTTTTCCGGTCACCCCCAACTATATATTAAAGATTCAACTCTATTTCATTTCCTTCTATTTCTCTCAAAAACTCCTTTTTATATTGTTTTCATAAATACTATTTATAAAAAGTGATTACATTACAATTTTAAGACATTCTAATTCTCCATGGCATATTTTCATTGTTTACATGGTTAAAAACACCTATTTCTCTGACGAAGCATGTTATGTAAACAATGAACGTTCTTCGTAATGACTTACGCTCAGTTTCTAACAAGGAAGTTTCTGAGAGTAAGGGTTAAATGTCCAGTGATATAATTGACGGTCCGTCCTTCACAAGGTCATGTTTTTCGTTATGCGTTATATTGTAAATTATGTTCTACTAGCCGGGAGGCCAGATGTCGCGCGCCGGGCTAAAGCTCGATCCCGTGTGATAATGGCAATGCACACTTACTTCCTTTAATAATCATTTCTATAGTAAGATGATGCTATTTCTATTGAGTAACCTCCTAGCACTTTCCGTTCATGAGATATTGCAGTTTTAAGGTGTTGATGGCGTCATAACTCCGTCAAATTGACCCTTTCGATTCGATTTTTTAAAATACTTTAATCTAATACTGTTTAACCCTAATAATCACATTCTATATCTTTCCAATGAGGGGTCAATCATCTTTATAACACCTCCCGTTCAAAAGATATTGCCATTTAAAGTATATATATATATATATATATATTAATTTATGGAGCATTTAGGACAGGTTAATGTTATATTAATACTGTCTACAGCTTCTAGGGGAAATTGAAATATCTTGTTTTGAAGATCAATTAAACTCGTTGTTGAACGCTCAATTAATTTTGCCAATAGCATAATGTTTGTGCACGAAGTAGGTAGAAGATATGAAGATACTTATTTGAAAATCTATATTATAATGTCATCTCCTCGTCTCTCTCCTCATCTTTTTAAGATGTGGTATCATTTTGAAAAATTATTTTTTGTTTTTTATTGTTATTGATGTAATTAATTGTCTTTTTTCTACTTTTTTGCAAAGTAGACCTCTAAAACTACAAAGTTTTGATGTTGATTGTAATTAGCGTCTTGAAGATTTTGTTGTTTTTTGTTGTGGCAAGAGTTGTTTTAAAAAATGTTCAGCTGAAACGCCATGTTATAATAAATACGGAATTTTTATAGATTGTTGTTAATTTTGTTGTCAGATTTCGTAAAACGAAAGATATTGATTTAGATATTGTATTATTATTCTTATCGTTATTTCCGGAATGGTCAAGCCCAAGTCCGTAGAACAAAAACAAAAACACGTAAAGGGACCTCACAAGCTCATAACACATGATTTACTATTAATATTATCTTCTTCGAATGATAGTCGAAGGTTTCAAAACAGTTTCTTATTTTAAAAATTGTCATAATAATATATTAGTATTAAGTTTTAATTCTCCACTGAGGTTTCTTAGAAAAAAAATTCTACTTTCGAAAGTAAAGGGCAGATCTAACTGTAGATAACTAACGTGTAGCTTATTACTTGAAAAATATTACTTTTAATTGGCATAAATCACTCAAAATGCTAAGAATATTAAGTTCTTTATTTATTTTTCATGTTATGAAACATCTTACTGGTGTATTAAGCCGAGTCCTAAGCAAAAATATTTAAAATTTTGGGGATAAGTTTCGACTAGAAATTGCAGTAAGCTCCCACCTTACCTGATTACAAGCACTCTTTCTTTACCCAGAAAATCTATCGTTTCCTGACACTTAAGTAATGTTAATTATGTTCTTCTACATTTATTCGTTTTTACTTCAATTTCAAATTTAATTTTTAAGCAAAAGCAAGAAGAAAACGGATATAAATATTACGAACAGCGGCATCGTAAACGATGGCTACGAGATGGAGAATATATCATACAGCGAGTGTAATCAAACACACGGAGAAAATGTTAAAGATGCTCAAGTGAGAGTATCTATGTGAATACTATTTGGTTTTTGATACATTATAATTTAAATGTGTGAAGTTGTTATTAATACTTATTATATAATTAAACTGTGCTGAAAAGACTAGTTGTATTTTTTATTGATTTATTATTGGATTGCTTTGATATTTGCAGACTTTCCTATAATTTATTCCGTAAATCTTATAGAAAAGGTTTATTTTACTCAAAAAAGTGGAGACATTTTTTTTTCTTCAAAGGGTAAGGCATTAGTTTTCTTGTGTATGGAAATAGATTCGATATAACAATTAGTATTTTGGATATCAAAACAAATAAATGGGTGACTTTGACAAAGCCCAGTTCAGTTTGATCTTACTCAATATTTAAATATATGATTATACGAGTTTTGATATATATATATATGTATGTGTATACTCGCGTTACATAACTATTGCTCTTGATTGTAAACGACGTTTAATTTAACCCTTTTTATATTCTTAACAGTTTTAATTTTTGAGAACATTTATCGAGAAAATTGATTTTCATAGACGATAGAAAAACGGTTTATATTCTCTTTGATTCTCAATACATTAAAACCCAAACATTTAGGCAGATAAATGTTCGACGGAAATATTTACGCAAATTTTTTATATAAAACAGTTTTTTTCAATAATCAGGTTTAATTATTTTCTTGTTGTTTTTTTATCTTTATTCTTAATTTTTATAGGTTGTTTTTAAGAGTTATCGATACATAATTGTAGCAACAAAAAAAAAAAAGGGGAAACACAATTTAACAAACAACCTTTTTAATGATCAGAATGATGATAATGTCATTTGTATAGACTTAATTTTTAGATCTTTTAGAATTTATTCCAAAATACAATAATGTAAAAAAAAAAAGACGTTAAGAACTTCGTAAATTGACGATTAGTATCAAAATTTAGAGTGAAACAAAATATCCTAAATAATGAAAAATGTCAGCATAAAAATTTCGGTGAATTCTTTCTGCCGAATATTTGTCCTTTTCGGATATTTTTGTCTCGTTTTCTCAAATTGTGCTGGTAGAAAATGCTGGTACTAAAGGTGAAATAAATAATGTATACTATTTGAATCAAATTAAATTGGACGTAGGCATAGAATAATTTAGAAGCATTATATTGCCAGATATCAACGACTCAAACATCTTTAACATATGTATTTAGTCACTTTTTTCTGTCTTATGATATGTCGCATCGCTTTTGTTGTCTAACATGGAATAGCTAAAACGAGATTGAAAAAGGAGAGAAATATATCAGAAAAAATATACGGCACATATCAACTTCGTTACCAGGATCTTTTGCGACCTTTTTATAATCGCTGCGGCAAATACCCCTGGGAACGAGGTTAAGCCCATATGATAACTTATAATCCTCTCTTTGTCAAAGTTTACATGTTATCAATTCCTTGTACACGTTATGATGTCACTTTAACGTCCCCACGATGTCATTCTAACTACTTGCTAGAATAACGTTACCGGCTGGCTGTAACTCAGCCAGTAGAGTATTGATGTAAAAGTCACTCTGAAATCTAACAAAACCATTCTACAATTGTGCTCTGACCGCGTAAATATAAGACTAGGTACGAATATCAAGGTACACTCTCTTTATTTCCAATTGTGCCCAGTACGGGTAAATTAATCACCAGATCGTCTTAGTTTCCACGCTTCCATAATGGTAGCTGGGAAATGGCAGATAGATATATTGGGATGTACCAAAAATTCATTACCTGTGCAAGTTTTCTTATCTTCTTCAATCTGGTATCCAAGTTTACAATAACATATGTACGATCCAACCGTGTTGTAACAATAATGATGACATCCATCAGTTTTATTCGCACATTCATCAACGTCTACAATTAGTATTTAGCTCATATTAATTATTTTTACTTTTTAATTTATTTCAATTATCTTATTATTTAATTACCTTTAATCATCTTAAGCTCTAATAATTATCATGCTGCAGTTCCAGTTATCAAATGTTATGAGAAGGTTTAGTAAGGTTTCAAGGGGAATTCAAAAACTTCGAGTTACTGGAAGTTCGAGCTATTGGGATTACACTGTATGTATAAAATCTACACGTCAAGCAGATAGAATTGGAATAGGTGTCTGTCTGTAATATAATATTAATTCTCGTTGCGTAATTTTGTAATCTGTTCCGTTTTAGATAAAAACAAAAAATTCGTCTTCGTTTACAAAGTCCAGAATGTTTGTCTAGCTAAAATCCTTTATCAGTCTTTTAGTGATTATAAGTCACGGTTTGTACCCGATTATATTTTTGATGAGGAAACATTCGTGGGAGATCCAACAAAGAAAGATTTCACTTGAATAAGCATTCAGGAATGAAACATGAAAACAGGCACCAAATTAACAACTGTACCCCAGCTTTAAGACGGGAAAGTGATATCAGTTTAAACTTTTATTCCTAAATTCAAATTTTGGTTTTTTTAATTGAAGTTAACTTTTGTAGCCTATTTCTTCGAGTAGATTATAATCCTTCGCAGTAAGCTTGATTTCATTTCGATATCAACTTGTAAACTTTGAATGTACAAAAGTTACGTTATCAAATATAATTTATCTTTGCATGTTCGTTCACCGGTTGCAAGTTGGTATCCAGGATGACACGAGCAGTAAAATGAACCTGCATTATTTGTGCAATAATGTTGACATCCGTGCAATTCTCTATGAGAGCATTCATTGATGTCTGTGAAGATAGGTTTGACAATAAGAAGAATAAAACGAACATTGATTATAAACAAAATAGTATAATATAATAAGTTTCAGAGTTTAAATTTCTCCCTGCAATGATTCTACGACTAAATGTCTTTTCGAGACAGATATCAGAGAGACGGGTCTACAGAGTTTGAAGTAGAGCGAAAAACCACTTTATCTCGTAATGTTTCCATAGATCCTACACACGTGTTTACCGACCCTCCAGATTCACTATCATATATATGTAGTCAGGGGCTGATGCAGAGTTTCAAACGACTGTGGTAAATTTCCAAATTTCCTCATATTTAAAAAAATCTAAAAAGTTTATTTCCATAAAACTTTCTTATTAGGGGGAATAGACCAGTGAAAGTTCTGATTTCCCCAAGTTTTGTATCAATTTTCCCGATTTATCCCCGATCATGGATTTAATCAGATAAACAACGTTGTGAAATCACAACTTTCACATGGTCTCTACCCGCCTCTGGTAGTGGCTATTTACTGGTTGGATAACTTATAATCTGTATTCAATTACCTTCACAAGTCCTGTTATCCGCTGCAAGTATAAAACCTCTAGAGGTGCATAAACATGTGATATTACCAAGGTTATCCGTGCAGGTAGCTTTGCAATTTTCTCCCGGGACACATTTACAACTTGATGCATGACATTTGTTAGAACCTTAATTAAATTATATAGATTATATCGTAATATTATTAAATATCCTGAAAAAATTAATTATTCTTTGTATATCGTTAACCCTACCTGTACTGGGGGGGGGGCCTACTAGGCCCGCGGTAATGAACTTTTTGTTGCTGTTTTCGAACGCGTTGCACTATGGGCTGAAATTTTGTGACTTTTCCTAAAAATTATTTGGAAAAACTTTGGTAAAATTTTTTTTTCAAAATATTGACATGGTGACGTCACACAGTCACTTTCTCGACAGGTGTCAAACATCAA
>JAUEKX010200183.1:0-10675 GCA_031834005.1 Dendronotus venustus
CTCCACGTTATTTTTTTAAAAAGAAAATTACGTCATTGCAATCCCTGATAAATTGTCTAAAATATTTTGCCTCACTTAAAAAAAAAAAAATCAAAATTCGAGTTTCTATGCGTCATAAACGAGTGTGAGTATGAAAAAAGTGCTTTTTATAGCTTTTCAACACAAAAACTATTGTAACTTTTTTTAAAAAAAGTTTAAGAAAAATGTGAGGCAAAATATTTTAGACAATTTATGAGGGATTGCAATGACGTAATTTTCTTTAAAAAAATAACGTGGAGGGGGACTTGGAGCTCTTGAAAAAAGACTATGTATTTTTTTCTTTGATTCCTTAAATTTCTTTTTGAAAATATTATTATTTTCAAAATAGAGAATCATGTAAGCTTTCATAAAATATATAGTTTTAATATGAAAAATAAAACAGATCAGCTTTTTGGGGCTGTTCATAGTTCTCCTACTTTTCACATTATAGGATAATTGTTTTTTTTCTTCACGAACTTAGCTCACCATCAAGTAGTTCAGTTTTCAAAAAATATTTTTGATGATTTCATAATTTTTTTGACAATGCCATCAAAACTTTTACAATGTATCAACAAAAATTAAAGCTGAATCTGACTGTAAGAATACTAGTGATTCATAAAATTGGCCAAAATTGTATTTAGATTTTAAAATTTATTTAATTTTTTTTTTTTTTTAAATAAAATATTATTAATATTTGTGTATATTGTATATTGTAATTTTATATGATTTATATACAGACACACGACTCAAGATGTAAGTCGAATCTTCTAGAGCTGATATGAGCAACTACTAAATGAGTCCTGTATTACGAGCTTCTTTCCCCTCTTAACCTTTGCGCTATCCTCGCGTTCCTGCATATACGCTTTCACATATTCCATCGACTTCGTGTACGTCTTAATATAACACTTCGTGTTCTTGTATGGTTGGAAGAGAATCACGTAAATCTTCATGCCATACAAAGATAACAACAACGTTAACAAGCTGATGGACAGTGAGATATTGATAATAGACAGGTAGTCGCGCCTAATACCTTCTTGCAAGATGTAGATCACCAAGAAGAGTAGACAACAGGCTGACGTCGCGGACGATGTGATGATTGCGTTGCCGTCGTTGTAGGCGTCGGGTAGTTTGTTGTGTCCACGTAACGCCTGCACAATTGATAGGAGTAAGATGAAAACACAGTAAATGATATGGAAAACAGACATCTTTCCTATGGGACAGAAAGTAAAAGTGTATTTATTGTTATTGATATCGCTATCTACGATTATTGTCTTTGGGTTGGAAGGAAAAGGAAAAGACACTACGATCACAATGGCATCCGTCAACATGATGAAGAGAAAGATGAGTGTTTGTTTTATAAGCAGGTTGCGCTTCTTCTTCTTGCAGATTAACGTTTTGGAATTGCATATCGTGAGGAGCTGCTCAGCCTTACACACAACTATTGAGGCTGCTGCAACGAACAGAAGATTGGTTGTCGTCTGGCCAGTGGTACACAGCCACTGAGATGGTTCAGTAATAGAGAAGAGGCGAAAGGAGATGAACAGAGCCAAACAACAGGTGACTTGAACAGTGGACAAAAATAAATGACTAGAGCGTACTATTGGGGTGTGTTTGTAGTTAAAATAAACTGCCAGAATGAAAAAACACAGAAAAGCACCAATTCCATCTAGAATGTACTCAATATCGTAACTGATTTCAGAAACTCTAGAATCATAACAATTTGACTGATTTTGAAACGGGATTGTATTTTTCTGACATCGTGTACATCCACCAGCACCATCTTTGTAATACGGGAAATGGCATTGTTTACAATAGAAATCAATTTGTTTACTGAATAACGACTCTTGTTTTTTTTTTCGTGTTTTTATTTTTTGGATGACGATTTTTTGGCAGTTTGCAACTCGACGGCTGATATTGACTGCTTTTTCACGCCCTCTGTCCAGTAGATTAGGCGGCAGTATCAAATCGTTGATTAAGGTCAGTTTTGTTTCGTTGCCTTTACTATATTGTAGGATGGAACTTGGTTTCAATTCTTTTCCTTTTTTCATGCGTCTGAGCAGAGAATCAAATTTTTTGATAATGCTCTTCATTGTCTTTTTCCATGCTTTACAGTCATTTGATTTTGCTGTGTCTGTATTTGCTTTTATGCATTTAATTCCCCGTTCTTTAGCTTTAGTATAGGTATTTCGACTATACTCTTTACTACAGATTGTTTCATTGTCGTACATTGGAATGTTTAATATTGCACTGTTCATTTTATGTTTGCTGAATACGGCGAATTCCATACTGGAGTTGTCCGTCCTGTAGTTTGTGAACAAAATCCAAAACTTTTCCACTCCATGGTTATGAGCATTTGTCATGAAAGTTCCCACCATGTTGCCGATTAGGACGACGGCTTTAAGATGGATATCTGCTTTAAGCTCGTCGTATATTTTATTCATTGCTTGGCCATTTTTCTTAACTGTTCCTAAGTGAAGTGCAAAATATCTGATGTGAACTTTCCCAAAAAGGTGACGTAGGTATTCGATGTCCAACTGCGGGCAAGGTGAATTTGTGAGGATCTCGTAAATCACAATATACTGCAACTGGAAGTGAGTGACTAGATGTGCGATGGCTCCTTCCGTTATTTTGTCTGTGTGGTAGATGGGTACCACATTCTTCTGTTGTTGCAACCAATGGTTGTTAGTGGTTTTTGTCAGTGGAAACAATTTAATGTCAGTAAATTGTAGGAATGATACAGTCTTCGTTAACAATTTTTCTGGCATGTAAGCGAAAATTGATGTGATGTTGAGCCTGAGATTGTCCTTCAAGTACATGGAAGGATCCAACGTTAGATCGAGCAACGTCTTCAACAAGAACTCCTCATCTTCACATACATCTATCTCTTTGTAGGAATACAAGTGAGGTTTCAACAGCGACTTCAGGATTCGTGATGTCTTTTTTCCTATAACGTTTGTTTCATTACACGTGGAGATTAAGCCAACAATATGTTGTTTATTGGGAGCAGTTGTCCAGCTTTGTTGCATCCACATTTGTATGAGAATAAACAGGGAGACGGTCTTCATCATATTCTTTAATATTTATTTTTTACTATTTGGTTTAGGCAAAATAAAATATATAAATTTGTCATACCAGATTTTTAACTGGCGCAATAAATATGATTAAATCTAATTAAGTGTTAGCTTCAGTTTAAAATCAGGTTTTTGAATATGTTTAGATATTTTAAACAAGAGTCTAATATTTAAATGTTATTCGATATCAAGCATACAGTTTACCGGTGCATCAACAATCATGAAAAATTTCAGAAATTTCAGAATTTTTATGTAAATATACATATCTATTTGTGCATCGGTCTATCATTGTTATTCTATAATAAAAACCAAGTTTTAGTTGTGACATCTCTTCAATTCTCATTCGTAGAATTAATCTTAAGATATATAGTCTCTTTCTTCTAACTTAAAACTTTCGGAAAGAAAGCACAGTAAAAAAAGATGTAAATTTTATAACGTAACCAAAACAACCCCACGTATCATCATTTACCTCGTGCCATCTCTCACAGATGTAATCTATTGAATAATAATAATTTTCTACAAAACTGATTGAAATCAGCAAACTATTTGAATTGAACAAATACTACTATGCCAATTAAACAAATATGAGTAATGTAGTTGAAATGCTTTTTTCAAACTGCATATGCCGTATTTTCTCTAATAAGCGCACCTCTCTAATAAACGCCCCGTTTTTTATTCGAATTTAATAAGCGCTCAGGCAGTATTAGAATATAGACACAAAACATTAAATATTTATAAATATATTTTTTGCGTCGGTATATTTTGCTTTCAAAAAATATTAAGCGCTCCTCTTCAGTTACCACCCCCTAGTATTCAAAACATTTTATAAGGGCCCGGGCGCTTAATTGAGAGAATACGGTATGTCATTTAATTTAAGTAACATCATTAACATTTTATCTACTACTGTTGTCATTACTTTAGAATAAGAAAAAAAAATTGATTACGATTGGGCAATCTCTTATTTGCAATCGATATAATAATCGTCATCGAAGATGATTAAACACACGTTAAGAAGCTCATTTGAGTCTCAATATTTTGATATCAAGCATTAATATTTTTATTTTAAAAGGCTCATTTACCGTAAATTCTTGATTAAACCAGTCGGCAGACGACGTCAGAACGACGTTATTTGGACGTTATTTGGATGTTGTTACGACGTGAAAACGAAAAAAAGAACGTTGTAAAGACGTCGTTATGACATCGTGTCCTGGCCAAGAAGCTCCTCCTGTTAGAAGGCCAAAAGTAAGAGCCGAACAAATAACTAATCTCTCTCCTCAAAACGGTAATAGACTCAGCAAAAGTGTTACATAAATAAATCATGGTTCACAGTAAGTAACCACATTAATCATCAAAACTTAATTGGTTTTGTAGTTTTATTCGTAAAATTGATGTTTTGATTTTTACTCTTTTCGATGGGTATAACAATGACCAAGCCTACGAGCTATATACTTAAAAGAATTTCAAATTCAGTCAACAATTATCTATTATCTATACCTAATCACAGCAATACTTGACCATCTTCCCAAATTTTTAGTTATCACTGACTCAATTTAGTAATCATTTATAGACCATTACAATTTTTTACTATTAAAAAATCTATAGTAATCTCCCTACCGTCACTGCCTTGACTTACACAAAGCATACTTAACACCAGATAAATTGATTTTTACTAGTTTTAAAGTCTTCCGCTAATCAAAAACCTGATAAGTTGGTAAAAATATGATATTCTTTTCTGCTAACTTACTCATCAAGGAGTTCGTGGAATTTAAAACTTCTGGTTCCGATCAAGGCGTCTCAGTAACGGAATACAATTTGTCCATTAATCATTAATCATTAATTATATAACAGAAAATAAAATAAGACTATGATCATATAGTACCAAAGCTATCCGTTTTAGGCCTATCCTTTTTTTTCTCTCTCTCTACGGAAACGACTATTATTTATAAATAAAATTCACTTTCCAGATGGCATTAGTCTATTCTTTTATTGGCGTTAAATTATATCTTTCGAAAAAAGTTATATGTTAAATGTTAGTAGTTTCCTTGTTTTTCTTTGAATTCTTCTAAAGTTCAATATAAATTTCAAAATTTTAAACAAATAATACCGTAGACTAGAATTCTTTCTATAAAAATCTTTTAAAAGAAAATTAAACTAATAAGTTAAGAATCTTTAAACAATACTAAAACCAACACAGGCGGACCAATCCAATTTTTAGACATAAAAAACCAATCTGAATTTATCCGTATTAATCATCATTCTTCACACATGCACATATAATTCATAATACAATAAAAAGAATGCATTTATTCACGAAGCAGATCTACGTAAAAAATCAAACACATCAAAGTAGGAGATCAAAGTTGAAAAATTCTGCGAGCACTCCTGTAACGATCATTGAATTTTTGCTCTCCTTTTTCGACGTTTATCACCTCCAATTGTATGGCGCTACTTTGTTTTAAATTTTTTAGCTTCTCGCGATACCTTGTGTTACGTTTGTTTGTTGTATTTTATATTTTTGACTGCACTAATCAAATAAACAGCAAACAAATTAGCAATAACTGCCAAAAGCATTGTCTCTACAACTGTATTGAAAGGATTATTTAAAAGTTTGTATTATAAAGACTGATCTGATGTCTAATTTTAGAATTTTGGTATTTTAATACTTCTTTTAGGTATTTTTAGTCCCAAAATTGATGTATACTTCAGTTTGGTATGAAATTTGGTACCAGACCTAATTAAAAAAACGCTGATTTTGAATCTGAGGTCTATTTTTAGAATTTTGCTACTTTAATACATCTTTTAGGTATTTTTAGTCCTTTTAGGAGGTATAAAACCGAAAAATGTAAGATTTAAGTGAATTGAATATATATCTTTTAAATAGAAAAGATTATAAAGGTATTATAGAGGAAAATATGACGTTGCTGGTATCAGTCTTTACCTCTATTTGGCTACCACCAATTAATGTTTATCAAAACTTAAATTTCTATATCAAAATTTTTAAGTATGCTAGTATGTTACAACAATCAAAGACAAAAAAGTGAGATATCGGACACAAATAACTTTTATTATAAGAACCAGTAATTATGTATGAACCTGGAATCTGTGTATTGTGTAGTCCGGCTATATAGCTAACTTTCATTGGATTTGTTTTTTTTTTATCATTGTGTTTCTTCTTGTATTCCGTCGAGTAGAGTGAACATTGCAAACTTTGAATTGCCTACCCTTGATGGAGGGTGAAGACTAACGATCCAAAGATCCCATGCAATGTAAGCACATATGTTTGAGACAGGCCGCCCGTACGGGACTCATTGTTAGCATTATGTTACAGACTAGCTGACTAAATCAGTTATTCTCACTTCGTAATAAAAGAGAAAACGACATCCTTGCATACTGTATTGCTTCGAATAAACGCTTGGGCCGGCGCGGGGCGGTTAATAAATCGCAAATGTTTTTGAAAAAAAGTTTGATCTTTCTTTGATTTATTGATATGTTTTTGTTTGTTCTTTTTATTTCTTTTTAGTTTAAGAGATGAATGTATGTCTATTTGCTTTAGAAATTTTAGTTAGCGCTGGCTATAAGACTGATAGACTATACTGGTTGTATAGTCAAGGATTTTGAGCCTGAGAAGAATGCTAAAAGAATGTATTTTGATCATTTTTTGAACACGAATTACAAAGGGGAAAACAATACTTGCGTTAAATCGCATGTTTTCCTTGAATTTTATCAATTGAATTAATCAAATTAATTTTAGTCTGCATATGATCAATTTAGAAAAAAAATTTATCACATGCCATACATGTCATGATGGCCCTATATTAACAATTAAAACAACTCTATTTGAAAAACGGCTGAGATTGGATGTATTTACAAGAAAATGTCTCTTTTTATTTGCAGGATCTCATTGACTGATATTTTTAATTTTCACTGTTTAGTTTTTTAGCAAAGTTGTTTTGAATAGGTATCCTTCGCCATACTAATTTTTCTCCTTGAGTATTTTAGAGGAGATTGAAAATAGTGTTGACAAACCAGACTACAATTATATATGTTGTTTGTGTTTATTTCAACATTACCTTAATATCATTACAACTCAAATTGAATTAACAATGAAAAATTATAAATATCAATTGCGTTTTTCTTCTTTATCTAAATCTTTATTGAAGGTTTAATTAATCATTTATTTATTAAAATAATACGGTATGTATTTTATAAATTAAACATTACTTGCTCTACGATGTAATGTTTGGTATATCCGTATACCATTGTTACTTTTCAGTTGTATTCATAACAACTGCTAATCGAGTCCTGAACAACCAGTATCTTCTTTCCCCTTCTAGCCTTTGCACTATTCTCGCGTTCCTGCATATTCGCTTTCACGTATTCCATGGACTTATCAAATTATTATTATTTATATTTATGTTTATATTTATGTTTATTGTAGTTTGTACTTTCATTATTTATATACATACGCACTACTCAAGACGTAAGTTGAATCTTCTAAAGCTGATATGAACAACTACTAAACGAGTCCTGAACCACCAGTGTCCTCTTTTCCCTCTTAGCCTTTGCGCTATCCTCGCGTTCCTGCATATACGCTTTCGCGTAATCCATCGACCTCGTGTACGTCTTAATATAAGATTTCGTGTTCTTGTTTGGATGGAAGAGAATCACGTAGATTTTCATGCCATACAAGGATAACAACAACGTTAGCAAGCTGATGGACAGTGAGATGTTAATGATAGACAAGAAGTCCAGTTGAAAATTATCTCGTGCGCTATAAATAGCCAAAAAGAGTAGACAACAGGCTGACGTCGCCGACGATGTGATAATTGCGTTGCCGTCGTTATAGGCATCGGGTAGTCTGTTGTGTCCACGTAATGCCTGCACAATTGAGAAGAGTAGGATGAAAATACAGTAAATTATCTGGATAACACTCCTCTTGGTCAATGGACAAACAGTGAGAGTGTATCTGTTGTCGTAAATGTCCTTGTACGCTATTCTTGTTTTCGGCTCAGATGGGAAAGGAAACGACGATACAATCACGATACAATCCGTCAACATGATGAAAAGAAAGATGAGTGTTTGTTTGATGAGCAGATCGCGCTTTATCTTCTTGGAGATCAACGTTTTCATATTGCATATCGTGAGGAACTGCTCGGCCTTACACACCACTATTGAGGCTGCTGCAACCAACAAAAGACTGGTCGTCGTCTGACGGACTGTACACAGCCATTCGGATGGTTCAGCCATGGAGAGTAGTGGGAAGGAAATGAATAGAATCAAACAGCACGTGATTTGAGTAGTGGACAAGACAAAATGACTGGAACGTACAATAGGAGTATGTCTATTCTTAACATAAACAGCCAGAATGAATAAACACAGGGAGCCACCAATTCCATGCAGAACGTACATAACCGGGTATCTAATTTCAGAAAGTCTCGGATCGTAACAATTTGACTGGTTTTGAAACGGGATTGTATTTTTCCGACATCGTGTACATCCACCGGCACCATCTTTGTAATACGGGAAATGGCATTGTTTACAGTAGAAGTCGATTTGTTTATGAAACAAGAATTTTTGATTTTCACCTGCAAGTTTTTCTTTTTGTTGTATTATAATTTCTTGACAGTTTGAGACTAGGCCACTCGTACTGTTGTAGTACATAAGATTTCTTCGGTGTTCATCGCCTAATAATTTAGGTGAACGTTTCAAATCTTCGATTGATTTCAGTACGTAGTGGTTACCTTTCTTGTATTGGTGAATATAAGTTCTTTGCATATTTATCGCCTGTTTGCTGAGCCTGATCATGTTAATGGCATTACCTATTATACTGTCTAGTGTCTTCTCCAAGTTTTCAAAGTGATTTGTTTTGACTGCGTGAAATGGTTTGATAACGATATTCTTTGTCTTGCACTCAAGACGAATCTTTGTTTGTTTCTCATTGTCGGGGATACTTTGGATGTACTCTTCATTGCAAATTGTTTCATTGTGGTACATCGGGATGTCTAAAATCTCGCGGTTCAATCTGCATTTGTTGAGTACGACAATATCGATATTGGACTCTTTGGGTATGTAGTTTGTGAATAGAACCCAAAACCTTTCTACACCATGTCTTTGAGCGTTCATCATGAAAGTGACCACTTGTTTGCCGACCAGAATGATGGCTTTAAGATGTATGTCTGCCTTAAGCTTGCTGTAGATTTTCTTTATCTCTATACCGTTTTTATACACGCTCTTTAAGTGCAATGCAAAGTATCTGATGTGGATGCCCTCGAAGCTCTCAATCAAATTTTCGACACGCAACTGCGGTGACGGCCTTGTTATAATTTCAAAAATAACAATGTATTGCCACTGGAAGCGTGTAAGAATTTTCGCAATGGCTGCTTCCGTTATCTTGTCCGTGTGATAGACGGGCAGTACGTTTTTTTGTCTCTGCAGCCAGTAGTCTTTAGAGGTTTTTGTTAACGGGAACAATTTAATATTGGTGAACTGTAGGAATGCTACTGTCTTCGTCAACAATCCTTCTGGCATGTAAGTGATTATTGAGTTGATGTTGAGCGTGAGGTTGTCGTTCATATACATCGAAAGATCCAACGTGAGATCAAGTAAAGTCTTCATCAAGAGCTTCTCATTTTCGCAGACGTCTATTTCTGTGTAGTTGAACAAGTGACTGATTTTCATAATGTTGTTTTGTAGGATTTTCGAAGACATTTTCCCCATTGTGTTTGTTCCATTACACTTGGAGATTATTCCAACAATAATTTGTTTACTTGGAGCAAATTGTAGTCCGCTCTGTTGCATACATATCATGATAATAAGAAGCATCCAAGAGATAGACGTCATCGTGTTAATTTATTTAATTTTTGACTATTCAAAATATATACTCAAACTTTGTAATGCAAATAGTAGCTTCCAATTAATCTAATGTTCAGATCCAGTTTTTCTAGGTCGGAACGCTACGCTCTGAAGGCCAATCTCGTAAAAAAAGAAGAAAGAAAATAGTCTTATATTCAATCGGTTTCCAAACTTTATTCGATTTAAAGATGGTTATTGTGTTCCGATAAGTTTTTAAATTATTTGATTAATTCTTTTTATAGAATAGTAAAACTTCAAATACTCGATAACATTGGGTAACAACCTTTTACACCAGCTTGTATTAAGACACATTTAAATTCTATAGATTTCATAATTATCTGTTCATTTATTGTTAGCTTTACTAAGCAATTCATCGGAAGTCCTTTTTCAAAAAAGGTCTCCTAACTTTTTCCCCTTAACCGGATGTTTTATTCGATGTCGAGAGAAAAGCAACAAAACGTCCCAAAAAAATTGTCTATTGATAATGGTAAAAAGTTTACGAAGCTCAAACTCTTAGAAATGGCATAACCCCGTAAAGCTTTATGAGAATTTAAAAATTGCATAGTTTTACATGAAAGAAGCGATTTCCAGTTGCAGTTTATTATAATCGATGTAGTTTATTCTCATAAAATGTTTTATTGGAGTTTATTCTCATAACATGTTTTATTGGAGTTTATTCTCATAAAATGTTTTATTGGAGTTTATTCCCATAAATTGTTTTATTGGAGTTTATT
>JAUEKX010200294.1:0-10673 GCA_031834005.1 Dendronotus venustus
TTGCTTGTTCATGACATGATAAATCTCAAACTTATTGATAATGACTGAACAGATAAACGAAAGTATTTTTAAAGAATCAAATATGGTGAAAAATATTCTTTTCAAGACCGAGCTAGAATCTTTAATTTATTACCAAAATCAATTCGCGAAGAAAAGCTTTCGAGCTCAGTCCCACTTATCCCCATGAAATTTTACTGTCTAATGTCTAATTTTTGTGTCTACATTTTTAGATCTCATATCTACTCCAGCCTCTCTTTCGAATCTAGCTATTTCAATTCGTTTTTCAATTTTACTCGTTTTACGTATATTTTTTTATCCTTTTTTCGTTACGTCATATATTTCTTTTACTTTACTTTAAATACTTATTTTTACATCAATGATTATCATTTAAAAAATTTAAGGTCCGCGCCTGACTAGCATCCAAAAAATAAAAATAATATGGATAAAAAACCATTTTGAGCAAATGCGATATGACTCGCCGCAATTAGGTTGTTTATTGTTATTGCATAGCGGAGTAAATAAAAGAAGTCTATTGAACCCAACGATGAATAAAACTAATTATCGACTACTCATTTAACGTGAAGGCTTCGTCAAGATCAGACAAGGTGAGTTCTACCTCCGGGATTGGGTATGTGCCAATCGCTATTTTTTGGCATTGTGTTTTTAGTTTGAAAATTGTGATTCATAATGGAGCTGGTAAGTGAATATCTTTGACATGGTTTAGTTATACTTAATGAAATACTTAAAAAATATAATCAAAGACTTTGTAACGTTTTCCCCTCATTTATAATCTCATCCCCAGAGCTTCTTGAATTTCTTGCAATTTTTTTCTATTTTTTCTATACCTAGAAGAGGGTTGTTTTTTTTGCCTGCAGCAATATTGCGAGATTGAGGTTGCATCTTATTAAGGGAACTACCAATATATGTTAAACAATCTTTGTTAATCAACATTGTTAAACACCTCCCAACTATGGCAAGCTGTATCTTTAGAATGAAAAAATATTTCGTTTATTCTTTTTCAATATTCAAAAGTTTTCTAACAAAAAATCAAATAAAGTGACTAATAGGCATTTATTAATTGCCCCAAATATTTCAAATTAATAATTTGATTTTCTTCTCGAATTAATAAATTAACCTCGGGCCATGGGTAAAAATAATTCACCTCCCCCAGTCCTTTAAACTGGAGGAAATACCTCCAGTGCATCAACACTTAATCCTCATTGGTTATGAAGAGTCCAAAAACGTCAGGCTTAAATAGGGTTAACACGGTTGCTTAAATAATCTGTTTCTCCTGAAGAGTGAAACAGAGAAAGGAAAGTTACGAGAAGAAAGTTATTATTTAAGTTAATGTTGTATTCATTCAAAGAGAATTTAATTAGAGGAAACGATCTCAACTTGGATAACTTTTTTCCGTAGAGATGTTCTTATGACAGTTGACTTTGAAAAGTTGAAAAACATATCCTTACAGGAGGCACTTATAGTTATGTTCCATAGATTGAGTGTCATACAGGCTACTGTAAAAATCTCTATAACTTTGATAATGAATAACTTTCCTTGGTTATCATATAATCTCTTGATGTATATAGTGTAGATTATAATGCAAGAATGATAATACATAAAAAGAGAAATATAATCGGAAAAATTTGTTTATAAGTACTATTAAAGTATTGCAGCAGAGGGGATTAAAAGATTGAGAAAGCATATTTTCTACACGTCTTTATAGTTTGAAAGCGACAGAAGGATTAATAAAAGCATCAAACATAATTGTGAGAAATTTTTGACTTTACCAGTAGGGTATTAAATATTTTCCCACGAAATGTTGAAATGATTTCCTTGCTTTAGCTTAAGAAGATCACAAAAAATGGGCTAATAAATATATCAAGTTCGTCTCCTAATATAGTAATTATTATTCTTTTTTAAAATTATTTGATTGTTAAATGAATTAAGCATTATCAAATCAACCTGAAGAATTTTGTTTCAGAATATTGTTTCAGTGATCGCTTTGCTTAGAAAATTGTTTATCCTTCTAAACTTTACGTCTTTGAAAAATAAAATAAAAAAACTGAATTCCTGTGTCAGTGTATTGTAGCTTTCTTCGCATTTCACAGCAAATCCTGCAATAATGTTGAAACGTAATTCAGCATTTTGACGTATGTTTGAGTTAAAATGTTTTAAATTTTATTTGCTCTCTCATGACGCAAGCTTTGAACTTTTCAATACGCACACAAAATTACGCGTGTGAACAGTAATCAAAAGAAATATTTCTCTTTTTTTTACGTCTTTGTTGTAAGAATATTGACTAGGCTGTTTTTGCTATAATTGAAGGCGTATCGATTATCGTCATGTAACCAAACTATATCCATGCTTTATAAAATTATATAATATATTTTCATATTTTTATAAGATTAACTTAAATTTTATTTTCATCTCTGCCTATAAAATTTCCTGGTTTATTAAATCCCAGCCTCAAGTCTCTAGTCAAGTGGATAATCGATTTAGATGCTTCGATGCAAAACGAATTGAACGATTCGAAAAGATGTTTTCTATTATGTATGTTCATCAAGCAAAATCTGACGTCTGGCGCCATCAACAACCGAAACGCCTAAAGTTACTGGGAAACGTTAGAAGGTTTTTGCTTTGTGGTAATTCTTTTGAGGTCAACAATTGTATTTTTGTATTCGCGCAAAGTTGATCTGTTTTCATGTTCAAGTTGTGACGTCAGTTATGATGTTAAGGTTTACGAATGAGCGACCACTGAGCATTCGTGTTTACAAATATCTAATTGGCGAAAGGTTAGCTTTGTAAAGTTAAAAAAAAAACTCATTAGTTGAACACAACATTAGAGAAAGAAAATGTACAACTTACGTTGTAAGTTGTAAGTACCATCTTACGTTGTACCATCTTACAACTACGGCAACTATTGACTACACGTTGATATTTTATTTTTACAAAAAGGTAAATTTTTTTTGAAATTGTTTGTTGTATTTTTATAAATTGTTTTATAGGACCAAATTTGAGCCTTCAGCAATAAGATTGTTTTTATAAAAATGTAAGGTACTCTAGTGCCTCATTTTATTTTGAATTGTTGTAAATGTTGATAATGGCGATAACACGATAATTATATTTTATGAAAACACTTTCCTTTTTATAAAAATTCTTTTTATAAGAATCACGAGGCTCAAAATCCTCAAAATTTAAGAATATTTTAAGAATCACCCTGATGAATCATTAAGAATCGTTAGGCTTGGCCTGATTTATGTAATTCTTATAAAAAAGAAACTGTATATTTCGTATCTTTTCATTTTCAACATTAAAGGAGACTAGGTTTATTGTTTATAACAATGGTTGATTATCAAAAAATGTGTTGTAAATGTGTTGAGCTTAGGTCAACACAAGTGAAATCACATTTTTCCCATACGTAAAAATATTGTATGTATGTTTTTGCGCGGTTTACTCCCATGGTTTATTTTCTATTATAATTTATTAACACTATTTCGGATCATATTACCAAGGAATGAAGAATTTTTAGTGAAGAGATAATAGGACTAATCACTGAAAGGAGTGAATGTTTAATGAGACAAATTATACTTATTTCTATGAAATTTCTAAGTCTAGGTCGATAGCTATTTATTTTTATTATTTTTGTTTTCTGTGAGCTAAAAATAGAAATCTTCAGTAGATCGTTTGCTTCCAATATTAAGATCTTTAAATACGCTTTTTAATATACAAGTTTTTTTCATAAGAACCAATAAAATAAAACTCGCCCTGAGGCTGAATGTTCTTCTTTTTTTTTTTTTTAACTTTTAGCCTTTATTGTTCTTATTTTGTTCTTAACGAAATGCTTTCTTAAGAACAAATGATCAAAGTTCAGCCACAATGTTTTTATTTCCAAATAAAATTTAATCTGATAAAACTTCATTTTATCAAATGAAAACTAACTTTTGCAAGCAATTATTTTGCGCGCATGGTTAAAACAAAATTTGCCATTACAAACTAAAATAAAAGTTTATTATCCGACGAAATTTTAGTCTCATGTTTTTATAAAATTGTTCTTATAATAAAAGCGTTTATCAGATGATATCAGATGCTTTAAAAAACTACATTTTTGGTCCCTCGTAGAGAATGTTGTTAGTTACCAAATCTGTAAAGGTTAGGATACGGAATATATTAGGTCTTCGAAGTCCGTATTGAGTGATGTAAAACTGAGCACTGCAGCAGTTTTCTCAGAAAAGAATGCTGAAAATTGTTTACATTTATTTTATACTGTGTAAACTTGTTCGAACAAAAAACTTGTTGATAATTCTTAATCATCTATATTTTTGGTAAAATACAAAAGATCTTTATGAAAGCCTAGTTTTCACTTATGAAGAATCTATTTTGATAAGTTGGAACGCAATAGATTCGTCGCGTAAAAGTTCGCCGCTTATTCTTTAGGTCGATGAACTTATTTACAAGATCAAAAAGTTTTGATACTATAAAATAAATTCATCGGTTATAAATCTTAAAGTTGACAAAATTATTTCTCGCAAGTGGTATAGCCTCAATTGTAAATTTTTAATTCTGTGAGTTCCTTTTAAGCTCATTGAATTGTTAGAAAATATCGTAAAGTACAATTAAAAAATATCTAATCTTTCGTTACCACACAATGTATTTTCATGGTTATGTCCTTCAAAACTTGCCTACCATATTCTTCACGTTTTCTGTTGTCCATACCAGAATATTTGCCGATGTAAGGTAACACAAAATATCTAATAATATGACTTCACACAGTGTTCGCCGTTATGCAAATACGAAAATCTGCTCAAAATTGCTTGGTGGAAAAACGTTACGGCAAAGTCTATAAATCTGTATACGAAACCATCAATACCCAAAATACTAGTACAAAGCTCGACTTAGCTATTTCCGATTTATAAAATATCAATTTTATACCAACTTCCTCTATTTTTCATACGTTCAGGATTAAATTGAAGAAAACTGCAATATTGAATTACGATATGGTAGCAATGAAATCATTGAAAATAGTGCTTTTTTGTTTATCTTCTATGTTTATAGAATCAGTGGTATCAAAACCATCAAAAAGTAAGTTGCAAATTAAAAATGAATTAATGATCTAATTTTTTTCTCTATGCATTTCTAGAGTTCTAGTCTAATGTGCTGAGTAAAGTTTCAGCAAGTGTGAAAAGAAGTTTTTACTACCAGTCATTTTGAAACAACAAAAAACTGGCCAAAATTTTGACAGATATTTTATTTTGAAGCAAACACTCCAATGGAACCTACAGATTACAACTTGTTAAAACTTTTCTTTATATTTACTTCTTGTAGAAATTTTAGGTCTTTATGATGGCGTGCCGGCTGACCACATGTGCGCTGAAAAGGATTTCCACCCACCCAACTCAAAATTGAGCTGTTCCGTCAGCAAGGACGATAGATTAATGTGTGTGGTGGTATGTGATGATGGATACTATTTGCACACTGGTGACCAAATCAGATCGAATTTTCCTTTCTTCATTTGTAACAAAGATCTTGTGTGGACGCACATTCGAGAGACTTCATCCGTACCCCTGGATACAAGCTTATTCAAGTGTGTCCAACCACCCCTAGAATGAATAATGATAACTTACTGATATATCTAACTATCTATAGATAACAATATATCTTTTATATGGAAAATGACAATTTAAAAATAAACTGTGAAAATCAGTTCTTCTTCTTATACAAATTTGAAAATATTTTTATTTAAAAAACATAAATTTCCATTCCTATGTTTTTTTTCTAGCAGTTTCAGGGATTTTATTTGATCCCCTGTAAAATCATTTTGATTTGTAAATATATGGTTAATATTATTTAGAAGAATTTATATGTACAACTTGATTTTTTGGTATTTCTGTTATTCCTAGAACTTGAAATGATAGCTTAAATTTAAAAATAAAACCAAGCGTTTAAGGTGAACACTTTGATGAAGACATAACAACTTGTTATTGTTTTACTTTTATATATTTCATTTTACAACGACTTTTAATGCGTGTAATACTCATTAAAGCTGGTATGGACTAATCCCTTGCAAAAGTTATCTGTACGTTTAACATCTCGTGCAATTTCTGTCCTTCCGCGCTTTGAAAGTATGGGAAATTGAATTTAATAAGACTAGTAGGAGCATAATTACATACTAACATCTAACACTATACTTAATAAAGCATAATGAACTCACTGGCTTAAAGCGTCGAGACGATCATGGCAATGTTCATTTTTACAATTGGTTCACCATTCGTAAAATACTCAATGAGTTGAATAATTAGTTAGATAATTAGTTAACCTTTTTTCGACCTGAAACAATTAGTACGATTATATAACAGTGCTTCTACACATTGTCTAAAAATAATGATAAATATATTCCTGACATCAAGCGATTTCCTTTAATTATACACGAGACATTTGATGTTAAATGCATCAATATTAAATGTTTTGGTTCGATACTATCGTCTTGATCTGTTTTCTTTTAATTTCAAAGGTAATATTAAATTGTTGTAACGATACATTACATTCTTTGCATTATACGTATTTTTAAACGCAATTAAGTTTGATTACATAATGTAGCATTTCGTAATTGAATAAATAACATTATCGCATTATAATAACTTGCGGTGTTGTAACCAATTTCTTCTTTTTTTTGAAAGGTTATTTAAAATTTTGAAGCCGATACAATTAGTTGTAACTGATTAGTCGATAGAGATAATCATGTGATAGGAAGTTAATAATAAAGTAAATTGTAATCAAATTGGTTCTCGCAGCATTGGCAGCAGCCGCCCAAACTTTTATTTTGAGATAACTCAAATAAGGTCCCTGTGAGTAGAAGTAATAAAATGTTTTCCTTCATTACAAGAGAAAACAAGAAATTGAACAGGAATACCTTTTGTATCAAAGAAAATTTATATAATAAAAAAATAATAACAACAAGTCTTTCTATTTTAACGTTAATGGTTTACTCCATCTTCAGGAATAAAATGCACTAAAAATTATTTATTCACAACTTATAAGTTAAGAACAATTAATGTGACGTAATTAATTACATTTTTAGTGTTTTGTGGTTTAAAAAGCTCGTGAGTAAGGTGTTAAAAGGTAATTAAATAATGGAAAATAATTCAAAATAATAAAAGTGCAATCCCTAGGTGATACTATTTCGAAACAAGTTTAGCTTTTTGGTGTTTAATTGATTATTAAGTTCTGACCCGTTTATTAGAATTGCTTCTAAATTTCGTCTTTGTCTGTAGTGTGTTGATGCCGGTGAAAGCATTTTCCACGTAAAACTGTAGTCTGGGAACTTGTATAAGTGTTTTGCCGGTTCAGAATCTTTTCTAGTGTCGAGATGTTCCTTCCACCTGGTTTGGACATTGCTGAACGTCTCTCCAACATATGATTTTTCACACACACAAGTACCTTGATAAATCTGACAAGCTGGATATATGGGTTGCGGTCTTTGAATGGGAATAAGCTCTTAGTCTTCCTCGTGATCCATTTTTTCAATTGTTGTTATTATTTTTTGCTTATTATAACATGACGAATAATTAATTTAACACAAATAGGTCAAAAATGAATTATAATCATTAATTATTTACTGTTTATTAGAACGAATTCATAACTCAATCTTAAGAAGTAGATTGGCCGTTAACATAAAAAAATCTACGAATTAGAAAGAATTAAAAAACATTTGCTGCTGGCCTGTAATCTGCAGCGTTAATTGAAAACGGTTTTGGAATCACAAGGATTATCTTTCGGAACGACACTAAGATAAAATTTATTTCTTAAGTTTGGGTATCCTTTCTTCTTTATCATATTTTCACTGTTGTGAAGACACCCAAGAATAATCGGTTATGGTTGAAAATAGACTTTATTGTTCCGAATTAGTTATTTGTGGGGATTGTTACGATCTTTGTGGTTTCTTCTTAAAAACGTACTTCAATAATGGGTCTTACATAAGAATGTTGCTGATGCGGTTGTCTTTTGTTTACAGGTCAATTTTGTTTTGAAAATATTATGTATTTTTTAACAGAAGTAAATTAGATAACTACATGCAATTACCATTCTGGTTCTGATTCAATTACCACTTTGATTAAATGAGGAAATTATTCTTTTTGGTTATTACCAAGTTTTTAATTAGGTGTCAGCTTCATAATTGCAAAGGAAAAATAACAAGTTAGTGTTATTTAAAAATGCTTCCTGTTTATGTTCAATATTGTCGAAGTCCAATATTGAATGTCTATGAATTAAAGACGGAATAGAAGGCTTTTATTAACGCTTTCATAAAGTATAGAAATAGTCTCCGATTAATAAAGTTACATTTTTCACTCTTTGTGTCTATATTTGTCTAAAATAGTGTCAAGAAATTTGAAAATCGTATACTTCATCTTTTTCTGCATTCTCATAATTACGTATTAAGAAAATTTAATTAAAATTAGAGTACTTTCAATTATAATTTTGTATCTATAGTGCATTAATTACACCTTCTTTTAAACTTAACCGTCCGAATCTTGTATTAAGGGTATGCCGACACTCGTACAGTAGAAAAACTTTTTTGACGTGATTAAAAAGCAGATAAGCTGTAAAATAAATTCTATGTTGCAAAAGTAAGCAAAATCATCTCATCGATTTACTTCAAGGATTTAAAAAAATACATAAAAATAAAAATAAAATTTTACATGAAAAAGGTCCGCCTCACGTGAAGCTAATCTGAAATCTGATTGAAAGAAATGAATTAATTATATGCTTGAACGCTCAGTAGCTATATTTTAAACTTATTTCTTTGTTCCTTATATTCTTGAATATTTGCGTTGTTTTCCAAATAATTACGGTTCGCTTATATATTTTCATTTTTGTATGATTTATTAGACCATCTTTATATAGTAAATTATGGTATAATTTCTTGTATTTTTAAAGATACACAGAACTTAAAAAGGTCCGCATTTTTTCAATCTTGCCCCTCTATCTCAAAATCTGTAACTACGCCTCTGAATAAGTAATATTTAAGTAAGTAATAAATAAGTGGTCGAAAGTAGGCTTAACGTTTCGTTGCTGTGGAGGGATGCAATAAAAATAGTAAGATTTGGAAGGTATCGTGAGCAATATGAACTCAAACCTTTAACAATCCAGTTTTAGTTCGAAATTCCTATTTTGAAAGTAACATTTCTGAAGGTAAAGCGGCCCTTAGTGTCTTATATACCCTTCTAAAACTTCTATCTTCGAGATCAAGTACTCGTTCTTGTTTTTTCCAAATTGGTTCTCACAATCATATAAAATTTGATGGCTCGCGGTTTAAACATAATCCAAACCACAGCTTTCTTTAATAGTGGTCATTGGTTTGATCATCATTTACGATCAATTATCATTAACGACGGTGCTATCTGAAATGGGTAATCTTTATGTCATATTATATAATATAATGAGCTTTTTAATATGCTTGTGTATCAATTTGTTGTCTGACCTTCAAGCACTTTGACGTATTATGTTTAAATATATATTTCATATTTTGGCATATGCATATATTTGTAATAGGAAAACAAATTGATATGTTAAATTATAAGTCCACATCGATTATATAAGAGATTGTTTATATAATGATAATACCAGTTGTTAATTAGCCAATTTTCACCAAGAAACGTAAACACAATCCCTACGAAGATTGAGTAACTAAAATATAGTTCCTGTTTGTAACGAGTCAACAAATATATATTTCTAAAAAAGAGTGAAAAATATATAATCACAAAAATATATCGTTTTCATATATACCAGGTAGATATTAACAAATAACAGCAAATTAATTTATGAATATCAAGAGAATGCTAAAAGGAACAAGAAAAATTTCCCTTTATGAATTCTACGGTTTCCAATTGTTTAGGTAAATCCAATTTTTACCACTGCTGTTCAAAACTGTTTCTGTTTCGTTAAGCTTGGTTCTCACTATGAGTTAACGTGAGTTAGTGTGAGTTAATTTTCTATTTTAACTCATGAGTTAATTTTTGTTTACACAAGCCTAATTTAATATGCATGGTTCACATCTAAAACGAAAATTAACTCATGAGTTTTCTTTGGCCTTAAAGCTAGCTAATGCGGGGCCCACGCTACGGTTTTCAAAGTGAGGGGGCCAAAAAAGCCGAAGGTTTATTTTTAGGTTGTTCTTGTCATTATTTGCTGAGAAAAAAATTACTTTGCAAAAAAGTGGGGGGAGGGGGGCCTGGCCCCCCTGGTGGCGTGGGCTCTGTAATGAAAACAACTTTGAAAGCGATAGCTCGAATGAAGAATTTGAGGATATGATTATAATGGTTTTGCTGCGAAGGCAAAGAAGGCGTTCAGCTTCGGAGATTTTAAAAAAGCGAAAGAAAAATAATATAAAAAGAGACCATTTTTTGCGGAGAGGGAGAATTTTGGAGAGTATCATAGATTGTTTCAGATTGCTTTATCAAACAGTACCAGGAGCGGGGGGCAAGGGGGCAATAACTAGTTTCTTGAGGCTCTAGAGCTGCTAATTTTCAAAATTTTCTTGCTAACCCAATACAATTAGACAACGGCCCCCTCAATGTAAAAATGCTTCCCCCGCCCCTGAGTACAGGGTAAGTTTTAACTTTCAAAGAAAGGAGTTCTTACTCTTGTAAAGAGAGCGCCATTTTTTCCTCAACAACGTC